>JAPTGZ010000005.1:46097074-46109468 GCA_029814645.1 Fowleria isostigma
AAAAGGTACATTTTTCTACTTGCTGCTTTATTTTTGGCCAAGTCATCATAAGAATTATTGTCTGGTTTTACTCTGGAAGGATAGTGCCCACTTCCTGTTTTCCTTTTACAGTAAGACCACAGATTCCTTCAAAGCCAATGACTCAATGTAAAATACAGTGTTGAACTGCTTGAAGCTGCCAGTATTGTTGACAGTGTTTTTATTTGATTATTGTAATTGTCCCACATGATTATATAGTACTTTTTTATGAGAGCATATAACTGATAAGTATAAGGGTTAATTTCAGGATGAAAATGGGATGAAAACAGTGGTTTGTGGTGGTGAAGAATCTGGTTTGAAGGTATGAAAAAAACAGTTTTAAGATCAAATGTTTTGTCAGCCTGGTTTTTGTTCCTGTTCATTGAAGGGGCATGGAATAGACTCTTAAACCCTTGATGATCCGTGCTTGTTCATCAATGACACAGTAAGGACAAATTTATGCTCTAAGCTAAAGACACAGATGGATACAGATGGGGTGTTCTGTCCATTCCCTGCATACATTACGTACATAATTCTGTCCGTTTTCTGGGAGCTTGCGGATGCAAACCTGGACAGACGAAATGGCGCAGTATTACCGGGAACAGTAGAGGCAGTGCTGAGATTGAACAGAATAATTTCCATAAATAGCAGTTTTCAGAGAGCAACTGTGTGAGTTAGTGAAAAACTACAAACATATTTGTGACAACTACCCTTCTCAATATTAACACTAGTATCCACATTAGTGTTACCTCCTCTGTCGCCGCCCTGTTTGTTATTATTGACTTTCTTCTTCGTCTCAAAAAACTTTACTCTTCTTCATAGTATGTCCAGTATAGTAATTAAGAGCGGTGCCCACTGGTGGATTGATCGAGAAATGCTCATTTGAACTTACAGGACGCACAGAAGTATGAAGGCAGTGACACATGACAATGTTAGAAATGGACGTACCTATTTACGTACGTAAAAGTGAACATAAATAAGCCTTAACACTATCTTCATATATGACATGTATCCAGTTTGGTGCTCTTAAGCAGATGATGTACCATTGTACACATTCAGCGTACTGAAACCTGCTTTTTTGCACATCTGCGTCATCATTATCATTATTATTATTATTATGAGAAGCACATTGTTATTCCATCAGGTATCATCATCTTAAATATCACTTGCATTATCAGTTAAAGTTTATTAAGTTATTTTCAACAAAGCCTCAGGCTGTAAGAGTGGAGGTCTGTGGTAGCAAAGGGATATATCAGTTCTGTATCTCTGTAATATCTTGGAAATGAGACTGTTTGATGTTTGAGAGAAGGAGTATGTGCTTTAAGAGTCCAGGCCAGATTTTACTCTGTGAATATCAAAGATGTTTGATGGAGGAGAGGTTGAGATACAAAAGACTAACAATAAGAAAAAAAATAGATAATGTGGCTGATCTGAGGATAATATGAAAGCCACAGAAAATTGTCTCCCATGCTCTTCCATATTTTATCCATTGTAGTTTCTTTTTGTTTATTCTTTTCTCTGTGATATTGTTATGTTGAACTCATAGCCTCGATACTTGTGGACACCTCAGGTGGAAGTGTTAATTGGATGTGATTCTTTAATTTAGCCCCTGCTCTGTGTTGGCTGGCTCTCAACATCATTATTGTTTTCATGGTTGTACGTGAATGGACTGTGAACTGGCACTGTGGCTTCAACTCCAAAATCACTTAATGAGGTGGACTATTGTCACTTCAGTTTGCCTGCTCACCATTAAATATTAATCATGGAAGTGGTAGTTGGTCTCACTGCGCACTTTGCTTGTGACTGTTATGCACTGGTAAGAAATCTGTCCACCTACAACAGTAGATTGTAAAAATTGTGAATTTTGGAGGAGTCATACAATGCAACACGGAAGATGTTTGTGTCACAGAATCAGTAGTGGATTTTTATATAATTACAGACAAATGGGACCATGGGTCAGTTTTTGTTTTGAGTTGTAATTTTGACATTGTCTTCGTTTGAAATTATTTTGAGTGATCTACCTTTTTTTATTTTCCTCACACATAGTAGTTAACCCATATAGACCCAAACAGCCTCCTGCAACCAAAAGCATTTACTGATCTAAACTGTCTAATACCTGTTGATCCACTAATCCTATCAATACATGCAGATAATTGAAGTAAAATGCAGTGTCTCAGCTTTAAATCCTAATTTAAAATGACCTGTTTGGATGTTCGGAGGCTCTGTAGTGAATGTGGAAACACCATCATCTTCTACAACATTGATTCATCAGTATAACCCATGAGGTTGGATCAATGACAGTGGATGAAGACATTTGTTTTACATTTAGTTATTGATATCTTTGCTGAAAAAGTCACTTTTTCTTCAGTTCTTTTCTGTTTCTGATATAACAACCTTTGAATTTACTTTAAGTTTTCATGAACATCTACCTGATAAGTGAATTGAATATAGGAAAATATATGATTTACATTGAAAACTGTAAAATACAGAGGATAATGACTTAAAAATGATTAAATATAGAGAAAAGTTAATTTGGGAACCACCACAAAAGTAGCACTAGGTCTTAATGAGTTAAATATAATTGAACCAGTATAATTCCAAATGATTTGGCAATTAATTTTTCTGTTGATCAATGGAGAGCTCATCCTGCAGAGGACAGGAGAGGTACAGTAAAGAGTCAATGACAATAAGCTAATGGTGGACCTATTGAACCCTGGCTCAGAGTCCTAAGGAGCAGGGTAACTGCTTTAACTAGTTAAATCACCCAGTATGACAGGTATCCCACAGCAACAGATGTGTGTACAGTAATTGCTCTGTGTACTGGCAACCCAGATTGTCCCGCCACTGCTCATCTACCACTAAAGCCTGGTTATTAAGACTAAATTGAACCACTTCCCCAAGTCACACTGTGCCAGTTGGCTTGAAGGAGAGTTTTGCCTCAGTCAAACAAGAATAGTACCTCAGACACTTCCAACATCTGGCTGCATTTTAGTAATCGCGTGTTTCTCAAAGAGATATGAAAGCAAAGCAAAGAGAACAGAAAAGCCAGGGTTGCAGTTTCTAAAGTAAACCACTGCTGCATTATGCTGACAACACTGACAGGGTTAGATTAATAAGTGAGTGTGATTAAGTGTCACAGAGAGTTCAACAGAGTTTTCATAAAGCAGACATCAGGAAGATGAACGTTCCTCTGAGAAATGACTACAACATGGAGACAGCTGATGGGGAGACAAAAAAGGAGAAGAGATGATGGGAGGAGATGAGTAGTGGAAAAGGTTTTTAGGGGGAATATAAGAAAAAAAATTGTTTCAGAATTGGACAGAAAATGGTGATACCAGTTTTAAGTGGAGCTGCACAATATATTGTTTGAGCATCGTCATCACAATGTACTTGTGTAATAGTCACATCGCAGATCCTGCAATATAGGAGGCATATGAACTCAATCTGTTCTCATCTAATTTCAAGGGAACCTGACACACACCGCATACAACAATCCACCAGTCACAATCATTCTTAATCAGTTTGGAGTGAGTCGCTGGTACCATTGAAAAATGAGCAACAAACAAGAGAAAATCACCAAAAATGAAGACTTGGTGCCAAAAAGAAAAGCAAAGTCAGTTACCTGGAATTATTTTGGCTATAAAAAGGATGATATTGAAACACATGTTTTGTGTCGACAGTGTCTTGTAATTGTTGCCACAATGAGAAGGAACACAACTAATTTGTTTGACCTTTTGTATTGACACCACACAGCTATTATGTCCTCCTATTTTCTCATATCACAATATATATTGCAGGATTTTAAAAAAAATTGCAGTGTCAGTTTTCTTCCAATATCGTGCAGCCCAAGTTGTAAATATATAAAAAAAAAAATAAAATTCTTGCCATACTATTCAGGTAATGATGCCTTATGAACTCAGTCATGAATTTTGGCAAACATAATATGAGTCACATAAAATGGCACACTAACTTTAATATTAAATTGCTTCTACAACAGATGTAGAGTATCCATTTTGGAAACGACAATGGCAGCATTGAATGGAAAAACAGCTGAGATCCTGTCAGTTTTCTTTGAATCCTCCCCAGGTCACTAAACTCGATGTAGTTACCAGACCGCAATGCTTACAGCAGCCAATGGGAAACACAGGAGGAAGAGCATATTTTCAGGTGCTTTCCACCAGACGGAGACAAGCAGAGGATACATATTGAATGCAACCTGCTGTGAAGGACATTCTGGGAATACTTTCCATTTTTGATGCCTTGCTTGATGGAATTTAATGAGTTACTTTCCCCATAAAGGTGAAATTTGCAGGTAAAGGGAACACAGCAGGGAATCAGTTGAACAGAATGTGACTGCTGCCTTTAGTCAACAGTCCACACCTTTCACAGCTCAGCAGAAGGCAATCTTTAATGAGCCATTATGCATTAAGTGTGTAGGTCTTCAAGCGATGACTACCAGCTCTTGCGCCTGATGTGTTTTGTCCAATCCCTGAGGCTTGGGAATGAAACGGTGCAGTTCTTCCTGACCCATTTTGACTGGTTTCTCAGCAGCAAAGAGTACATAAAATTATAAAACAATGGTTGGCAGTGTAACAAAACAAACCACATGTGGTGACAATATCAGAATAATCTCCGCTCAACAAACACAGCACTGCATAATTCAAGAGATTCTGAACAAAATGTGTGTGGAATTGTACAACTCCCCCATGTCTGAATGGATAAAAAGTTATTAAAAGAAAACAATGGATTTTAACTTCCTGTTTAGTTCCCATTTGCCCATCTTTTGCGACATTGTCTGTTAAGTATCCATCCAATAGTCAATATCATGTACTTGGTGATGACAGGAAAAGTACTGACTCTAGAAATGCAGAATCTACCAGACTGATTATGAGGACGTTCTCAAATTCATTTCATTTGCTGCACCATTACTGCTGTTTGCTGTTGTGTTATATCGGCCTTGAAATGGCTCGTGTTCGTGGTGGCAAGAACAAACAGAAGTGAGGCAATAAGCCATGAAATGACCCCTGTTAGAGGAGAAGGCAGCTCCTCCTCACATTCAGATCCCTGGGTGGGATCTTCACAGGAACACAGTTGGTACAAATGGGCTGAGCGGTCTAGAGCAGAGCGCTTAACGTGTTGGCTCGGATGTTACCCTGAAAGGAAGTGTCAGCCAAATAGCCAGAAGCTAAATGCTATTTGTTAAGGGCACAAGGTGAAAGTGTCGAGCGCTATTACAGCTGTTCCGAAGCCAGGACTTCTCAAAAATGTTGCCAGGTTGCTGATTACCATCGATTTACTAGGCCTTTGCTCAGATCCAACAGTTGAGCTCAAACTAAACCACAGTCATCTTTAATCCAACACATTCTCTCTGCAGCCATGTGGGTAAATCAGGCCTCTCACTCCAGAACACACACACATTGATCCTATGTGGAGTTTTTTTCATCTTGGAAATTGCCCTGATTGCCTCCAACAGAGTACCTCAGTCTCGCTTCATCACCCAAGTATCGACTTTGCTGGGAAACCATCATCTAACCAACCTCACCAGCCGCTGGATCATCAGAAATGTTTCCACTCCCCACTGGAGTACTCTATCACAGCAGACAATGGTGAATTGGCAGACATGTCATCTCGCTCTTCCTCAACTCAGCAAAACCACCACAGAGATTTTTTTATTTATTTTTTTTTATGGTGAGGTTGCACAATTTGACAATTTCTGGAGTTGTTTGTTGTGGTGTGTCATGTGTTTCCCGGAGGTAAAAAGGGTGCTGCCGGAGCATATGTGTGGGGGCACAGACGGCAATGACAGTGACCCAGTTCTCAGCATGCTCTCCTGTGGTGGGTGACAGACCTGCAGTCAGCTGGAAGAGTGAATAACGCTCACCTGCTGTCAGAGGGGATGGTGACTGACACATGCTAAGGCAACAAGGAGCACTAAAGAAACACAGGGAAATGTTTTGACTGGGATTTGAGGTGCAACTCTTGTCTTTGTCAGTTTTGCTTTGTTAAAGAACAATTTCAGATAGATGTTTACCAAAAATATTATTGGTCACATGTAAAACAGCAATAAAGAGAAACTGGTGCGAGGTTGAACCACCCACTACAACCCAGGGGGTAGAGATAACGAGAGGTTTATACACTAGAGAAAATGATGTATCAGCGTAGAGAGAAGGTGTTTTTTTTTTTATTCAATGTGAGAAATGGACACAGTGACACAGTGAACAATACTTAAGGAGTGGCAGACTGAAATGTGCATACTTTATTTTTGATGATCGATATTTGGTAACCATGATAATTTTTTCTTCTTTTTTTTATATATTCCTTTTTAACTTATCTACCTCTACAGTAGAATACATACTGTGAATGTGTATCTATTTGTTTAAATGTGGAAAAAAAAACCAATAAAAATGTGAGTTAAAAAAAAAGCCCAATTTCAGTGTCAAAGATAAAAGGTCACAATGTTTTAATGGTTTTTCAGATGTTCTTCTTACCTACACAATGAATCACATTTTTTCTGTGGACATGTATTTATTTATTGTTATTATTAACATTTATTTATTTTAACCATGATGCTTTATTTTTCCATTAAATTGAAGCTACAGTATCTATTCTTCCGGAGAGTTCTCACTGTCAGGCACTAACAGTTTCACATACAATACAATTTCACACATGAACAAACTATGAAAATAAAGGTAACATAAATAAAATACAGTAAAAGGATGTGGTTTTGCTGACTGAGAAATAACCATGCACAGTATTGATAAAAAAAAAGTGTTAGCAAGAATAAACATGTCTGAATATTGGAGAAAAATATGATATGAACTATGATCAGATAATGTGTGTTTATTCACATTTACTTAAAAAAAATGTCTTTACTGGTATAATCTCCAAATATTGTTGGCGTGTGTAATGAAAGGAGTTTTTCTTCGGGGAGGAGTATTATTTATTTATTTTTTTTATTGTATCTTTATTTGGAAGTACATGTAAATATAACATTTTAACATTTTTCAGAAAAGTTTAGCAAATGATCTTTCATTTTGGTTTTAGGTCTGGAGATCAAGCATCAACTGTTGTCAGGGCATAAGAGTTCAAAAGGTCCAAAGTTATAGCCGTAGTATAGTATTTGTCCTTAATGTCCATTCTCCTTGAGTAAATTAGAAATTCACAAGACCTTTTATCAAAGGTCTTGTGGAAAAAAACAAAACAAAAAGAAACAACCTAGGGGGGGTTACCTGCTGCTGCTGTTGTAAAATAAACATCAAAAACAAGTCAGAATTCAAACAGATGTTTTTGTTTTTTTAAAAGAAAAAGGTACCAGTGAAATTAGATAAAGTGTGCTCTCTTGGGGCTGGTAATGTAATCCATTTGTTCCAAATTTGGTAACATTTTTTTTTTTTTTTGGGGGGGGGGGGTGTAGGTAGGTCAGTTTTTCCACCCTAAAAATTTCTAAGATAATTCCAAACCAGTCATCTAGGGTGGGCAGAATCAAGCTTAACCATCTTCTAGTAATTGTTTTTTTTTTTACTTGCTGCCAAAAGCATTTGCAGCTTTGTCTCATTTCTTTGTTCCAGAAAAGAAACATGGCTGAGGTACAGGACATCAAAACTTAGAGGTATTTTAGTGTTAAAAAGTGTACTTAATGAAGCATGTATACCCTTCCAAAAAAAACACTTAGCTTGGGGCTATAGAAAATATGATAGTGGTTAGCTACATTTGAGCCACACTGTCTTCAGCAGGGTATATTTGCAACTTTATACCTTTCCTGATGTGGAGTTTTAAAAAAAACATGATGATATTCTTCCAGCAGTTCTCTCTCCAGTCCATGGAGCTGAATGTTGTCCACTGGAATGGTCAGATACTGCCCCAAGCCTCCTCGGAGATCTCTATCCCCGATTCCTTTTCCCATTTACATTTGGAGCAGCATCATTAATGTGACTCCATAACATTAGGTACAATATGTGAGTGAATGAATAATGGATCCATTTTACATACTTTGAGTATGCCTTAATAGAAAAGCCCTATATAAATCTAATCCATTACTATTATTATTAATGTTTGGGGCTGAATAAAAAAAACATATTGAAGTTAGTTACTGCAGCTCAAGGCATGATGTTTGTGCAGCAGTATTTTAACAACACATACTACTGTACTCCACTTCAGCTATATTTAGAGTGACTTCTCCATTGGCTCTTGTTTCACTAGATAACAGTTGCATGTTTACATGTCAGCGGTGGAGACAGGAGCGCTGGTCCTTTTCTATCTGTGCAGTCCCCTGCTGCAGGGGCCAGATGAAGAGCCAGCTTTTGGACTGGCAGGGCACCTCATTAGCCTTCTCCTGCAGGCGTCCACTGTGTCACCTATGTTTTGGGAGAGAGACGCAGAAGCCACTTGACTTCTGCAAGGACAAACACAAAGGCACGGATAAAAAAAAAAAAAAAGAAAAGCAAATTACCGAAAGGATAGAGTAATTCAAAAGGGAACAATACACCGAAAGGACATAAACTTTCAATAGAATGAACAGTAAATCTGCAGTTACAGTAACATGCAGTATGGTTGGATGGTTTCAATGGAATAGATCCTGAGGTTGCATGTTTTTATATAAACAATAGGCACAAGATATATTTACTTTGCACATTTTTCTTTTTGTTTTTGGAGAATCCCACTGTCTGTTTAGTAGAAAACCACAGATTGTGAACAAAACCTCACTTTCTCATGAGAGTTAAAGAATGCCTGAGTCCATGTGATGGGCACATGGTGATCTCTTCTGATTTCTCAGTGTTGTGTCAGACTGTTCATACGGAGGAAAGAAAGGTTTTGTAGAGACTGATAACAACATTGACAGACATTGTTACCTGCAGGTATCATGGGGTATGAAAAGATTTTTTTGTATGTCGGTTGAATTTGATTGGATAAATAAATCATAAAATTGATGTTGAAATACTTCACTATTCCTTGTTAAGGTACATTCAATCTTTTTAAAATTTAAATTGTGTTATCTTACAGTTACTACAGTACTGCCAAACATAACCACATGTCGTTATACTGTGAGATTTGGAAGGAGATACTGTCATAAAGAAACTACACTATTAAGAGATTTTTTTTACTCAGGGACTGGAAGAAACTATGTATCCTCTATCAGCTGTGTATATCAAAACTTCCAGTCAGAACACCTTGGGTAAAAATGATGGAGAATTAACTAAATTGATCATATATAGAGGATGTTGTTATGAAGTTGTGGCTTTGTTGCTTGGTTATCTTATTTCTGCCTCAGGGACCAGTGTTACCAATTAGAGAAAGTCTTCTGCTCCAGTGGAAACCTTCATGTGGTATCTGGTGTATTTTTCACACCCAGAGGAGACAAAGAGTGAGAGAGCTGTGAAAACGACAGTAGCACACCTTTACAATGTCACACTGATCTTTTGGCTTTGCAGAGATGTTAATCCTCACTGTTTCTAAAGGACACACACACACACATCACATAGTCTTTGTTTCAGCTCTGATTCAATCACTTCTAACCTGTGTCTCAGGTTCTTCTGAGAATTATCTCCCATCCTCCCCTCATGCTCACTCTACCTTCCATATTCAACCTTCTGTGTCCTTTGCATTCATTCACACTTCAAGCCAATGAATAAATTTGGAACTTAATTACATTTAAAAAGGCCACCGAGGTGCACAGGAACTGTGTGTGTTCAGACTATTAACACAAATCGGTCATGTTCAAGTTCAGTGAATGTTCCGCCTGACTTTCAAGTCAGTAATGGCAGTGCTGTGACTTTTGTGGTGACTGGTTGATGTATTCTGGGTCATGAGGTTTCAGACCATGTTCATATTTAAACCCCAAGGTTTTCTGTTCTTGCATCAGATTAATGTCACGCTAATATGTAGGATTTCTTGGAATGCAGATAGTTTCACCTCTGCATAGTCACTGCATGGTGAAATACATAACTTTAGTGGATGGTGCAGTGATAGGCCTGCAGTGCAGTTTGTGGCTTAACTACATAAAACACTGGCAAGTTTGTGTTGCCTCATAAACCCCTCATCCTTGAGAAACATCCAGCTGCTCGTGCTGTAGCAGATCATGAATTTTTCAGAGTACATGAAGTAAAAAATCCCCCTCGAAATCAAGCTTGTCAAGAGTGAAACTGTTGAAATCGTGGGGGGTAAGAAAGAAAAACGAAAAAACACTAAATCTGAAGGTAAAGTTTTGTCAGTTACGAGGTATCTCAAAAACATTATGAGACTTAGTCAGAACTAATCTCTCACCTAGAAGTCAGGAGTGTCTCTACCCATCACCATTGATTTCCGTGCAGTGTTTTGCTCCCGTCTTCACTGCTCATGTAACCTTTGGCTTGTTTTTGCAGGTTTGGGGTTTATCCTCATATTTGTATCCATACACAGGGTTGAATTGTTAAAGATGTCTGCAGGAGTTCGGAAACCCTCAGTATGTCTGTCTGTATTCTGCCTGCCTTGTAGAAAAACAGAAGATTGACTTCACTGGGAACTGCAGCCCAAGCTAACATTCTTACAGACTTAGGTGATGGCGGATTGGTGAATTTGATGACATATACTTTGTAAAAGCAAAAGAAAAATGTCTTCCACCAACCCAGAGTGTGTTCACTTGAAAAGCAGCCTGTGTTTGCTTTTGGGATTGGTTGTAAAGAGAGATCATTTTCATGACAAGAGCTTGTATTAGGCAGCACCTTCTGTCTGGAGTTAAGATATAAGGAAAAAAAAATAGGGCATTTGATGTGTTGAGCTGTGTAACAACACTGTGAGGAATGAACACAGCACTGGGCTTTGGCATCTTGTCAACAGGTTAGAAGGCACGGTAGGATAAAGAGGTAGTGAAAGAAGCGCTGTCACCCTGACAGCAGGGTTTACTGTTTATGCCGATGCCTCAGCCACTGCTGTTTTCTCCACTTTGTACCCAATGCTGGCTTTACTTTCCCCATCTAAACTTCTCTAAAGTTTATAGTACAAAAAAGAAGGTTATGTAATAATCACCATAAGAACTGCAGCAATCTTGATCTTGTTTTGTGTTGGACTGGGATCACATGTGTACTGCGTATCAAGTGCAAACACTTTCACACGCAGCTGGGGAGGGAGATTAAAAACCTAGCCAAGTTGTTTTTTTAGAGGAATACTTGTTCTGCACTGTTCATGACCTTTCCCATTGATTTTGTCTTTAATGAGCATCCAATTTTCTCCACAAGTATCATTCTGTTCACCATATGAGAGGCTGGTTTTGATCTTTCTTGTGTCCTTTTGCTGTTTGTTTTCATTTGTCCAACAAAAATTGCCCTGCTGTTTACAGGATGATTGTTACGGTCCTGTTCTACATCTGCAGTCCAGGACATGCTTTATGAATGCAGATTTATTAAACCAAGAATGAATGCCATTCTGCAAAGCCAATCACAGTTACACTTTATGTGAAAGGAAGATCATCTCATTCTGATCTGGTTTAGCATCATTTTGCCAGAACTACAGTATATAGCTTTATTAAATGAGTCCTCTTAATTCTCCAAGACCTAAACAGTCAGAGGTGACCTAAAGCCTCCACTGATATCAAATATTAGATAATTCACAAATTCTATCAATACATTAAAACAATTAAAGTAAAATGGAGTTTCTCAGCTCTTTAACATCATCAGATATGATGCATTTTGACATTTAGAGGCTCTATAGTGAACATAGTTTGACAAACATTTGTTTTTACATTCAGTAGTTAGTCATATGTTTTGTTGAGACAGTGATTTTTTTTTTTCTCAGTCTTTTCTGTTTTGATGTAATAATCTTTGAAGTTACCCTCATCTTATAAAATTCTACACGATCAGCAAATAAAATACAGAGGGAAAAAAACAGCTTTTAACTGATAAATACTATAAATACTATTTAAATAATGGTGATAAATCACTTCACCTCATTTAATTTAATTTAACTTAATTCAATTTCACAATCACCTCATTTGGAAGTCACCGCAAAATAGGTCTTTAATGATTAAGTGATATTTTACAACGTATTGTAATTAGCTTGGTTTTTTAGTTTTTTTTTTTCATTTTATTTTACATTGACTTAACTGGGTGACTTGTAGAGATACTGAAAAACTATAAAATTACACCAAATAACATGCAGTGCCATTAAAAAACTGAAGTGATTAACTAAGGTTATTTGTAATAAAGGCACCCTGCTACCTGCTAAAAGGATAAAATATTTAATTGTTACCACTTTTATTTATATAGTCACTTACATCCAAGAGAGTCACACTGAGCTAAAATCCAACACATTTTGGATTTGCAGTTTTTTAGATAGATAGATAGATAGATAGATAGATAGATAGATAGATAGATAGATAGATAGATAGATAGATAGATAGGCAGCT
>JAPTGZ010000005.1:46119295-46131934 GCA_029814645.1 Fowleria isostigma
TGCTGTTTGTCGCAGTAGACAGGAGCTTTAATCCACAAACACTTGACTAGAATGTTCATCTGTTTATGCTCGACTAATGTGAAATAGTGAGCGTATTTCCACATTGAGAACCTAGTCTTGCTCTCGCTTTGATTTGCCATGAATACAAGTTGTAAAAAAACCATCAACACCCACAATGCATCACTGCTGTAAAGGAAGTAGCGCACTGCTTCTTCTTCGTCTTTATTTTTCAGCAGGCTAGATGCCTTGCACACCAAAATTGGTCAATTTAGCTTTTAACGAATAAAAGCACCATACGGTAACGGTAACAGAGTTAATTATTTAAAGTGCAATGTGTTATAGTATTACTTACTGACAAAAGTAACAGCGTTACAGTAACAGTGTGATAGTAACGCTTTACTGCCCAACACTGGAAATTTCCTATACCTTATTGTGTAAATGTTAAATTCAATTCTTTAATGCGTGACATTAAATATTATGCAGAGATAAGTGTTGATGGGTTGATGCAGGATGGAGTTATAAAAGTATTAGTGGTGATGGCATAAACACGAAGATACAAAGACATCTGTCAGAGTATTAATTTATTTACAAATATGTTATTTTTATTTGTCTGGCAAAGGCTGAGAAATGTCCACAAACCTCTTCAACTGTATAAACTATATCTTTACTGATCAGACTAATAAATGAATAAATAATCCCAGATAACATTATTTTCAGAAAAACCCATAACTCTCCATGCTCATACCTATTTATCAAGAGAAACATTGGCTGTTTTTGCCTGAAGGGACAGATGTTGTCACTTGCCCAAGGCAGTCCAGCTACTACTTACATCTTACTCTGATTTCATTGTGATTTCTGTACGTTTTAAATGAAATACAGTACCTGCAATTTTGTGAAAACCAACAGTTGTGAAAGGTCGGTCTCATGTGTTTTGTGTCACTAATATCTGTGTGAAGATAGCTGATTTAGTTTGGATGGTGCTATTTTCTTGAAACGGGAGACAAATGAGCGGATGTTGAAACCAACCTGACATCACCTCCATTATAGACAATGGGTTTTCAAGTGGTGACATAAATTTGTAGTGCTGCTACCTTTTGTGGCGATGGTTTTCTGGCTGAGTTTGCAGATAACCGCTTTTTACCACTGCCAGAAAACAGAGCTGGTGCTGTTTTACTCCGGAACATCATCTACCTCGATTGTCTCTGCGCTTTCCATGCTGTACTCACTGTATTTTTCTGATTCACAAATGTGCATGTGTGGCAGACAGTTTTCTGGATGGGTGGGGGAGCAAGGGCTGTGAAAGACCATGATGAGAAGGAGCAACGGAAATGAAACTCCAACTGCTGACGTTGGCGAACAAGTTAAGACTCGATGTTTGTGTTGTAGTTATTATATATCCAAGCCGCGATACATCAAGTATATTCGGTGTATCGCCCACCCCTATTTCCAGTGTATTGTAAGTATTTTGGATGACTACAGTAGGGGAGAAGTCTAGTGTGCACATACAGCCCATGTGGCAAAGTAGTGCTATCTACCTATTATTATTTGATCTATCAAGGGAATGAAAGAGAACAGGGAAAATCAGCAAAGTGCATTTCAATGAACAGGAGCCTTTTAAACCTCTTCAGCTTTAATTCTATGTCCTCTTACGGGTATTTTTGCCTCAAGGCTCTAAACAAAGTGCAGGCGTACCACACTGGGATTTCTGTTTATCTTCTCCTCCCAACATGCCTTCTTTGTAGTAAGACGCAGGAAACAGCCTAACAAATTTGCATGCTGGAATAGGATTAAGAATCAATTTAGCCTTTACAGATCTTAACCATTTTAAGGATCTGTACAATTTTTCATAACGCAAGGGGATACCTCTCAGGAAGAAAAAGAGGAAAATGAAAATTGGCATGCACACGGTATAGCAGGAGACTAAATGCTGTGTGAAAAAAGATGGATGCTCTTTATGCAGTTTGTGATTCAACTCTGGCTCTGTGTCTGATTCCATTCATATATTCTCGAATCAATTTTTTAGCGCGTTCTTGCACCAGAGTCACAGCGAGAGACTAATGTTCATTTATTTAATGCGGTATAAAATGAAATAGTTATTCGGATGAAAGTGAAATGGAGTAGCTGTTTCCTTGGTGCTCATTATCACCTGCTAACCATTCAGCTTTCACCTTTTTACCTCATGTCTCTCAAACAGTGATTAATCCACCCCATTGCAATGCAATTAGTATAATCTATATTCAATTGGGCTCATCATCACCCACCAGTCGGTATTCGTTTCCCATGGGCTTTTGAGCCGCAGTTACTTCCGACCTCTATTGCTGAACAAGAAAACTTTCGTTGAGTTTTAATACAGAGGTAGTGTTTCTGTTTCTTGTTGTGTATTCCTCTGAGAGTTTGATTTGTTTAATACCCTGAAGGAAATTACCTTGTTACTCAAGAACGGTAGTCTCTCCTTTTTTTTTCCCCCCATCCCATTTTCATCCAAAGATCTGCTTCTGTCAAATAAATGACATCCTTGTTTTCAATTTTGTTGTCTTCTTCCTGCTACTCCTATGTTTTCCTGACTCCTCGGTCTAATGCAGGGGTCTCAAACTCATGTTAGTCTAGGGGTCACATACAGCTCAATATGACCTGAAGTGGGCCAGGTCATTAAAATAATAATATATAAATAATGTCAATTCCAAAATGTCTAACTTTTATGTTTATAGTGAAAAAAGTAAAATTGTGTTATCAAACTGTTTACATCTACAAATTATCCTTAAAAAAAAATGAACAAAATGAAATTCATTAAGAAAAACATTGCAATTTTAACAATTTATGCCATTATTTTGCCTCAGCTTCTCATTTTTACATATTCATTACAACTTACAGGTCTCAGTGGATTGAAAAAATACACAAACCATTTAATGATGGGTAGAATATTGTTATATTAAATTTAATTTACTTTTTTTGTAAAAGGTTAGTCTGCAAATTTGAACATTTTTGTGTAATTTTATTTTATTTTTTACAGTAGAATAATAAAAAAAAAATGTTTTTCATTATTTATAATTTATCATGTTAGTATTTTACTGTTCTGACCCACTTTAGATTAAACTGACCTAAAATTATTTTGACACCTGTGATTAGAGTAATTAGTCAGTGTAATTTTTGTATTTCACTAATTCCTCCGGTGGGCTGGATTGGATCCTTTGACGGGCTGGTTTTGGCCCCCGGGCTGCATGATTGAGACCCCTGGTCTAATCTAATGCCTCTACTTTTGTACAGAGATTTTGAGAGGATTATAAATCTGATCCATACAATCTCTGCCGCTGCTGTTGTTTAGTAATGGAACTCATTCTGTGACTAGCATTACAATAAATAAGTTGCTCCAGATAAACTCATTTAAAGAATTTACCTGATGCTCTTAAGGCATTTGAGATTACACAGCAGAGGCAGCCTGAGCAGGATGCTGTGGTTGTTAGCACCCCCCACCAATGATGCAATCCATTCCACCAAGGTATTTGGAGCGTGGCTCAAGTCTTGTTATTTCAAGCATGTCAGAGATTCAACATTTAATCTTCAGGTGGGTGCCAAGGGACTTGTCTCACGCCTGGTTGTTCACCTCTATCCTCTGGCAGGGGACCACCCTCTGCCACCCTAAATTAACCACAGGCAGCGTAGATCACAGGTCACACATGAGAGGATGTGACGGCTGCTTGCTGTACGAAAAGGTTAATGTCATGCTTGTAAGGTGATTAAAATTCATGAAAAGAGGGAGGAGGAAGTCTGAGAGAAATGGGGTGTATGTGTGGGGGTCAGGTTGCCTTGTGTTTAGATCCTCCAGTGCTTAGCCTTCCTCTGACTGCAACCACTGAATAAAGAATCAGCAAACACAAAGATTTCATTCAAGCCATACGGTGTGAATGCTGTGGTTGTGAACAGTGTTGGCAGGTGAAAGATGCTGATGCTGAATGGGAGGTGAAGAGGTCGTGTGTAGTACGGCGTAGTATGCTGGAGGCAAAAAGTCACCCAAGTGAGTAATCAGACGACCTTTCATGCTGTTTAGCGGAGCTCACCTGGAAAATAGGCCTACTTGGGAGAAAATTACCTGCCTCTAGCTCAACAGTCAATCCTGTGGCAAGTGTAATGATTATTTGATCTCAGATGTTCTGAGAGCAGGAGGATTAAAGCCCAGTGTAACTATCATTCAATATATGTGCATTATTACCTTTGTAATTGTGAAACTAGATTGTGTCAGAGACGTCTAGATTCAGCTGCACTAAGTCTGAATGCTGTTACAGTGTATGGTGTTGTATTATAGTGCTATAATAGGTTCGATTACATGGTTTGTTGCTGCTGAAGTAACCATCCAGAGACATAAATATCTGCCTCTGTAAAACAATTTAATAGAAGCATCTGCAATTATTTGCCTTTACAAACAAAACAATGATTTGATGATAATTGGGCTTTAAGTAATTTTCCAGCAATTAACATTGTTATGTAAAACTTGTAACTGTGACTAAAATACTAAATTAAGCCTATAATTAGCATGTGCATAACTTATGAGCGCACCTAGAGCTGTGCATATTAATGCAAGACTGGAACTGAACCGATGTCATTCATTCAGTGTGTATTTATGTTTGTAATGAAGAGGTCAGGTTGTGAAAAAACCTAAGATGGTGAAGTTTCCTTTGGACGTCTATATGGAGGGGGTTTTTGGGAAAGAAAAAAAAAAGATATTTTTTGGGTATTTGGACTGGAAATAACGAAAAGAGAGCATGGAAATAACAGCGAATGGTCTTAGTTACATTGTGAGCTATATGTGCCTTTGCCTCAACTTCTTCATCTCTGGTTGCTGGTTTGAATATAGTGTTTTTTCCTGAATGTATTCTTCTTGATAAATAGTGTTGTCTATGTATTAATGGCTGAAGAACAAAACCTCCAAGTTAAAAAATACACTTTTGTTAGAAAATTCTCAACATCTTCTTTTCTTGCAAAAAGTAATCTATTAAGATCTGTTACCAAATAGCATTCCACAAGAAAACAGCGATTTATTTTGTAGTTTTCTCAAAACAGTTTTATTTTTTAAGGTATGAGGTTTTGTGTTTCAGCCACTGTCATGCTGTTAATGAAGGAACTCCAACTTTGTAGCTATTACCTCAGTATCAGTATTCTCATTTTAAGATTGAACAAAAAGCCTGAAAGGATGGTGTTAGAAAAAATACACTGTTATCTGGTAGCATTGGTGTAAACTGGTAGAATTTCCTGTCATCTTATGAATTTTAACTCTGAATTAGGCTTTACTCAATGACATCCACATTGCAACATTTCAACTTTTGAGAAATTGCTTCTGAGCCATTGCTGAGTCTTGCCTCTTAAAAGCCTGATGATGAAACCTCTCTGCCAGGAGTGTTGTTTCAAGTGGATCATGGGGCATTGCATGTAGTTATATCCTGCCTTCCTTTTATCAGATTTTCCCCAGGTATCACCAGCTGACCTGTAGCTGAACCTTCCATCAAATCAATAAGCGTAAATCCCCATTCTGCCTTGACAGTTCCATCCTCCGCCGCCCCTACCTCATCCCCCGCAAGTGAAACCTCGTTAATTATCCCGGGACAGTCCTTGCTCCAATGTGTCCTTTAATGAATTCCTCTTGTGGGAGCAAACTGTTTGAAAATGTAAATCCTAGATTTAGATGGATTTCATCAGTTAAAAACCTAGACCAAGTGTGAGCACTGTAGCTGAAAGGGAATTTTAGGATTGATCTAAAAGCTGGTTGTAGAAGTTGTTATTCTTTTATTGCAGGCAGTTCATTACTGGTCAAGGTTAAAGTGTACTCCAGTGAACCGAGTCACACCCCTAGTGTTAATCACCTTTAAACTTATATGACTTAATCCATAGAGGTGGCTGTTCCTTGTGACAGTATTAGTGCGATCAGTGGGTTTACTGTGATCTGAATCTGTGAATATGGAATGTATTTCCACTGCAGTGCGTGTGATATCCAAATAATAAAGACATGAATGCATGTTGAAATCTTTCATTAGGTGAAGCTGTTCAGGTGATTGCAGCATGATCAACAGGAAAATATTTTGGCAGCAACCATGAAATTGGTTTTATATTCCAATGAATCCTCATGATTTTTGTCGTGTTTGATCCTGCAGTGCCACAATCCCTCATCGACATGGCTCATTGATAAACGCCTAAATACATTTATGCTTCCTAGAGAAAAGAAATGTTGTACTTTTTATAAATCCATCACAAATCTTATTCTAAAAGTGTGTTTGCCAGATTGCTTTAAAGAAAGCTCTACAATGCTGTATTAACCTGGAACAACCTACTACCATATATTTAATTCAGTTTAACAGCAGAAGAGGCTTCAAGTGTGAAGACCAGCAGTTATTCAGATAGAAATCAGTTTGGATTGTAAATAACTGTGATGGAAATTGATACAATATCACTGTATTTACTCATACGATGATCAATAAAATTCATATTTTAATGCATATGCTATTGTTAAGCTTATGTTACTGTGATACTATATTATTATTATAGTCCACTTTTATATTAGTTAATTTATTATTGGTTGTTGTCAGTAATGAAATGGTATATAGACTAAACACTACATGTTTGTATGTGTATGTATATGTATGTATATGTAAATATAGGCTTAGACATAATATAGTTTAAGCCTTTTGGCATTAGTTAGGCTAATGAGGGTCACTTTTTTTTTTTTTTTTTACAGGTAAAGTAAATATGGTATGGTGTGGTGTTGCATTCTATATTTCTGGCTTCAGGTTAAAGATGAATACAAATTCTCAAACCATGTCATTAAACTTTATTTTTTGATAGCAATTGTAAAAGAGAAATTATCTATAACACACTAATTATATGAGACATATGCACAGTACTCTGAAAAAGTTGAGTTTGTTGATTTTTGCAAGGTTGAAATGAGCATACATATTTATTTCTTGTTTTCATTTTCCATATATGTGGTCATTATGCCTGTGCTAAACTCAACAAACCTAAAGTTGGGCCTAAGACTTTTGTACAGTAGTGTATTTGTAAAGAAAACAAAATGAAATCAATTGTACAACACTGATGGTACTTTTTCTTTCATTAGAGTAATACAGGACTGGACAGGATCATTTAATGTGACAAACAACATGTCACCTGAAAACCAATATTTTGCATTCCCATCGGTGTAACCTGAGCTGAGTACTGGACAGAATGACTAAGACTTAAAAACTGCAATGCGATTCATATTAGTGTATCAAATGATGAGTCATTGGACTCTCTGCTTCTATCAGAAACACTTAATAATAACTTTCTTCAGCTGTCATTTTGACAAAGTGCCATGCACATATTAGCCTGGCCAGCCATCCGGTTCCCTCAGTGTATTCAATACTGAGAAAACAGTCTGGAATTGAGCCAATCGCTATGAAATATACACTATCTATTCTATACTGATCAATCACAAGTTGGGGGGGGCAGGTGTTTTGCAAAGCAGCAGCTTCTTTTTGTCACAAGTCAAAGTCGGTTCCAATATTGGCAAAACTGGGTGTACAGTATTGTAATAATGATAATATTGTGATACTTCTCATTCACCTAAAGAAATACCAATTTTATCTATTAAGAAAAATGGTCTAAGAAAAGTGTTCCTTAATAATGTTAAAAAGAGCCAGTTGTTTGTTTGCTAACTCAATGATTTGTAATTTAAGACAAACTGCTGTACTACCATTACAATCAATGACACAATTCTGTGGTAGAACCAGTTGATGCTGCTACTATAAACCTTCAGACACAAACACAGTCAGATGTTTGGTAATTTTATTCACGCATAAAAATGTGTAAATGATACTGATGTATTTCATAATAACTAAAGTGCCAGAGTACCATCATGGAACAGCTTTAACTAAACAATATTCCATTAATGCCTGGTTTGGCAAACACTGCATATAAAAATTTAACCTTTAAATGTAAGTGTTCAGGCCTGAAACATTAATCATATGTAAACCTACATTCAACCAGCAGCACAGCACAGCAGAAAAACTATCATGTTAGAGTGGTACAGAAAATCACTCTGGTACACCATGGTGTGGAAAACAGAAAGTTAATGAAAAAAACAACCAATCAATCATTTATTTATTTTGAGCAGAAAAAAACCCAAAAACAAAACACTTTATGTGTACAAGAACTAAAATAATAGCACAAATGCAGCAATTAATGAAGCAATGTCCATGTACACTAGTTACAACAAAATAAGTTTAAAATATACAGCTCAAAAAGGAGTGGGAAGAAGAAAACTTATTAAATCCCACCCCCTTCTCACATTAATATAACATAACACATTATTTTTGCTTCCTTCCAAAACAAAAAAAAGAAGATTGCACATCTTTGCTATGAATATTCTACACTCCGTTATTGTGATTTCAATATTTTTACATTATGTGGAGCAGCCCTAGTTCTGAGTCCACAAATTTCTTTACAACTGTTATCTGGTATTTACTTGATTCAAAAATAAGGACTGAATTACAGATTACACCCTGTCTTCTCAAGTTTCTCTGACAAAAGTGACTAATCATTCACTAAAGTTTCTACTTGACTACCACCACCGTACGCCATGATGGAAACATGCTGAGGTTTGTTGACATTGGGGATCTGCTCATTGCATATGCACATCACATCTGTCTTATCTGTGATTGGTTTACTCAGCACCTGTTAGTCCTGCCTTCATATTTGGATTCAAGCTCCGCAATTCCAGGCGGTTTTCTCATTGAGAAAGATGGATGGCTGGCCAGGCTATCCACATATCATCTGTGGGCTGCTTGACTATATGTATTATATTTTAGCATTTGTTGTGTACGCAGCACTGAACTGAAAGTAAGAGAAAAGGAGCAGATGAATGAGGTCAGACATTTAAGAGAGCAATAAAAACAGACGTCAGGTGAAAAGATAGACACTGAAAGAAAACAATCCTATTTTTTTTTTTAGTCCTCCTAAAAGTAAAGGCTATTCCTCACTTCAATTCTCTTGTCATCACAGAGATACAAAGACAATGTTAACAGCACTGAGTGGAGTTTTATAGTCGTAGCTGCTGAAATGGGTCAAAGTTGATTTCTTATTGCATATGAAGCATGACTGTCTGAAAGTTGCAGATACCCCATGTCACAGGAAAGTTCATTTTTCACTTACAGGGGTTTTCTTTTTCTTTTCTCCATACTTTCACCAGATGAGTGTTAGTGGTTCTGACAGGGTTATTGCTTCCCCTGGCTGCCCTGCTGTCTGCAGCTCTTGATCTGTGGAGACAGGGCCAAAGTGAGACAAGCTCCCCACTTTATCCCTGCAACTGCCTCTCCCATTCTCTGCCTTTATCTCTTACCCATGTTTACATCCCATCAAACTTAATGTGCCTAATCTGTCAAACACTGTCTCATCATTTATACATGTTAAACTCGGGAGTTAAGTTTTACGATACTGTAGATTGTGTCCTGTGTGTGTCTGAGCAGACTATGAAGAGAAACATTGACTTTTTTTCTTTGCAGATGATACTCACTGTTATATAGACACAAGCACACCGTCTTTGATCTTCTTCCTTCTAACTTTTTTGTGCACTGCCATTTTATAATGTATATCAGTGTAATTCAGCTGCCTCTCCGTTCTCCTCTCTGGCAGTCCTTTCTTTTCATCTGCTGTACATTTATCTAATAGGTTACAACAACCCCACTGCATCCCTGTTCTTTGATCTAATCTAAGCCTCTCACACTGATGCTATCGATGCTACACATGCCTTTTACCAGAAATACAAACACAGAAGTAGAGTTGCAATTGTTTTTGGCTTGTCAATTCAGTTGGCTGACAGATGTACTGTAATTCCTTCAACACAGAAAGGGTTTTTTCTTTTTTTTGCATATTACAGCTCTCATTTTTGCACTTAAGTAGTGTTAACACTGCCAAGGTTAGGGTTTTGATTCGCAGTGGGATCACACATGCTTCCACTGTTTTCTCATGGCATTGTTAGCCTCATTTTTTACTGGTTTAACTTTCAAATGTCAATCCAAACCAGACATCTGTTATGCAATATTTTTATGGGTTGTAATTTTTATTCTAATCACCCATCTCATCTCAGGCACATTATTCTGCAGTTGCAGGATTTAGAGCTAACATGGACCATGTCTAAGCAAATATGGATCATGTTTATTTGGTTTGATGTCAATAAATTGTCTCTGAATGTCAAGAAAACTAAATGTATGGTTTTTGGAGGGTGTCGAAAAATTATTAATGATGTTAAACTAAATATTTGGAGTAGTGAGATTGAAAGAGTATTTATGACAAAATTCCTTGGGGTTGTGATTGATCATAAACTAACATGGAGACAACATTTGAATTACATCAAAGGTAAACTTTCTAAGTCTATAGGAATCCTTTATAAAACTAGGGAAGTTTTAGATTATAAAGCACTCCATACCATTTATTGTTAAGTTTTCCAACCGTACCTGTTTTACTGTGTGGAGCTATGGGGATCCACCTTCAAAACAATAACTAATCCAATAATTGTACTGCAAAAACGAACCTTATGAATCATCCATAAAGCTGATCGTTATGCACACACAACTCCACTGTTTCTAAATTCTCCTGTTGTGAAATTCAATTACTTGTTTTATTACAAAACTGTGCAAATAATGTTCCGAGTCAAACAAAGGTCACTCGCAGACTCTGTTCAAAAGTTCTTTTCGATATGTAAAAGCAGCTATGATCTCAGAGGTGTTTGTATGTTTACAGTACAAAAAGCCATTAAATGTATAAAAAGATGTATTTCTGTTATAGGGGTTAAGTTATGGATGACATAAATATACATTTTAAGATTTATTAATAGTTTTCAAAACTATTGGTTTGTAAAAAAAATTTCAAGGGATACAAGCAGGAATGATTTTTGATGTTTTTATTGGTAGAATAAAACTGATTTTGATTTGAATGGAGGCGAGGTGTATATAAGCATTTAGCTGAGCCTATTCAGTTGTCAGAATTCACAGTTGGTTGACTAACAATCAGCCTCATTGTTTGTGTTTTCTGTATTGTGGATGACGACTGAATAAACCGTAACCTAAAAAATAACAAAAGGAAATGTTTCTCAATTTGCTATCATCACGGTCTGAATATTTGCAAGACAGGAATCTGAGCATTATAGATAATGCGATAGCCACAACCACACAGATTAATATAACCATAATGCACACTTTCTTACCTCATTAGTTTCATTAAAAGGGTTATATCATTTGCAATCCCTTACTTTGTTCATTTCCAGGCAACCACACATGAGCATTTAATAGTAATTTACTTGTCTTGGAATTTAGCTCTGTTTATTTGGAGTGCACACATATTAAACACTGTAGAGTAATTATTTTCAATATTAATTTGTGAAGTATTTGTTATGTTAATCTTTTGTTTCTTCATCTTTGAGTTACCAGGCGTGGCTGATGGGAGGGTTGTTCCTGGTGTAGCAAAAGATGTGGCTGAGGGAGGAGGGCTGTTAAATACTGGCGCTGGCTCATCAGAGTGAATCATGGGCTGTGGCATAATCGGGGGAATTTCGTCTTATTTAGGTTTGCTTGGTACATAGTTATAGGTCGTGTCTATTTTATTTTCCCCTCGTGTGTCACTGAGTTCGTCCAGACCACTATATGTGTTCATTCTTGTATCATTGTGTCATGTCAGTTTATTCAGTTAATACCTTCTTAATTGCTGTTATTTTTTATTACAGTTAGATTGTGTTGACCTCCCTTATAGATCTAGTTATCATAATTTGGGTAAATTAAAGCAACAATTTTTGATGCTTCAATCCTGTTTTCTCATCACCCTACAGCTTGGTCCCTGACAGATACTCATTTTTTCCACTAAACAGCAAATCACATTGATTCCAAGCTGCCATTAGCCACCTTTTTGTGCATGTTGTATAATTCTGTATTTACTTGATAAAAAAAAAATTAAAAAAAATTAGAGGGTAGATTCAGTATCTTAACTGGACAGTAATGGTAGATTTTGTTTAGGGCTGCACAATATTGGTAAAACTTGTGATATGCGTACAGCATTGTGATAACGATAATAGTGTGATATTTCTTGTTCTCCTAAAGAAATACTTATTTCATCTACTAAGAAAAATGTTCCCTATTAATGTTAAAATGAGCCAATTATCTGTATGCTGACTCAATTATTTATAATTTAAGACAAAATACTGTACTACTACTACAATCAATGACAATTCTGTGGTAGAACCTGATGATGCTGCTACCATAGACCTTCAACACACAGTCAAATATTTGGTCATTTTATTTACATATAAGTGTGTAAATGACATGGATGTGTTTCATAATAACTACAGTGCCAGATTACAACTATGTAAGAGCTTTAACTAAACTATATTCGATTGCTTGCCTGGTTTGGTAAATACTGCATATAAAAAAAAAAAAAAATCTTTAAATATAAGTGTTCAGTCCCAAAGTTGTGCTCTGAAAATATTCACATCTTTTGAACAATTAATAATAAGTAAACTTGCATTCTGCGTGGGTTTTCTCCGGGTACTCCGGTCTCCTCCCACCATCCAAAGACATGCACTGATAGGTTAATTGATGATTCTAAATTGTCCATAGGTGTGAATGTGAGAGT
>JAPTGZ010000005.1:46159253-46172730 GCA_029814645.1 Fowleria isostigma
TATGTTACTATGACCACCCATGGAACATATTATTTTTCCGATGTATTGTTTCTTTTTCCGGTAGCTACAATCGTGACTACAGCAAATTTTAGGAAACAACAATGAAAATGTATTATTTAATCCTATTGATTGGCCTAGTATGGGTTGTGTTTTGCTCCACCTATCACAGCCTCTGTTACATTTGAAAAACAGAACCTGTTCTAATGGTCACCAATTCAAGTCTTTAGTGATGTAACAGGTGTCAAAACTTGCCATTAAGAATACAGGAAGGGTCGTCAAATGGCATCTTTATGGGGAAAATCATTTAGGTCCAATCTGGATATATATGTACATGTACAGCAGAAAAACAAAAGTTTCAGGAAAACATGTCTTTAAGATATTGCATTAATTTTCTGATGTTTCATTCAACACATGTCAGATTTATGCTGCTTCTTATCATGGGGTCAGAGGCCACACTAAATAATGACTTCAACATTGACAGCCCATTTAGTTCAGTCATAGTCTTTTAAGGCAGTGCACATATTCTGACTTTTGCACATAAAATATGCTCAATTCAATCTCCAGTAATTCTCTTCCTGCCTTGTTAATAACCTTTCAGTTGTTCAAATCACTTTGTCTGGGTTTGGTGCCAAAAAAGCTTTAGTATTTGATTTAGTGATGAGGTGGAGACAGCTCCTTTTACTTGTGTCATTTAACATAATTACTCTGAGGTGTGGTTGTTACATCACTGTGGCTTCCTGGATCAATCTGCAGGTAGACCAGTTTTTTCAATGATGGGGAATTCAAGTGGGATCACATGAAATTTCTAGTAATTGATAAAAAAGAAAAAAGCATACTAATAAAAAAATATTTATCTATTTCATTATAATTCAAACACCACACACATTTCTTAATAAAAATCACATTCAAATAAAATGCAGGCTATAATATCTGAGAGAGCATACCACGAGTATCTTTAAAATATTCATTGTGTTTGGTTTAAGATCCTGCAGCTCTGTTATAATTTATAGTTTGAGTTATTGTTTGTTCAGCATTACTTTGCAGCCTTATAAATATAAGCTCCACTAACTGTACATATCTTGACTAAGGAAAATAAAATTCTCACTTTGTGCAGTAATCTCAACCTGGCTTTTCTGCCTCCGCCCATAATAATATACATTATGTAGCCTAATTGTTGTTTAAAATGAACCTTTATTTACAACATAGCAATCTAATATATGATCAAAAACAAATCAATTTTAGGAAAAAACGTCTCCATTTTAAATTTCTTGGGTCACCAGAAATGTGTGATGTAAAAATGGGGTCATGAGTCAAAAAAGGTTGGGAACCGCTGAGGTAGATAAACAGTGACAGTTAAGAAAATCAGCGTTTTGATAGTTCAGTTAAAATGCCAAGTAGTAGTCATAGTTTCAGCTGTATTTTCTCATGTGTATAAATATGTGGCAATGTAATATTTTTAGACTGAATAGACTAATCTAAAAGCAGCGGTCAGTTTCAAAATAAAACAAAACATTCACTTCTTTTGTTTCGTATCTCCAGGGACAAGTCGTTTTCTCCGTACAGTCTTTTCCTTTACTGTTGCACAACCAACCACAACAGGAAAGACTCTGGTCAGTGTTTTGTTGATGTTTTTACGGCCCTTCATTAAGACCAAAGTGGATCGGATCCAAGCAGCTGAGTGAAGGACAGCCTCAAAATGAACAACTCACAAATCTCAGATACAAACTGGAAGGACCCTCTTATCGGAGGAGCTGAGGAGAAAGAAAACAGAGGAAGCAAGTCAATGTAAACTGTTCTTGACTGGACAGACCTCCTCACTGTGTGTGTCAGACCACCGGTGGCCAAGAGAAAACTGTAAACATTAAGTCTCCCGGATGGCTTTCCATCTTTGTTTGTGTGTTACTGAAGTGGTGTTTGGGTGTGCGGCTTTTGTGAGGAAACAAGTGTGTTTGTGTGTCATTTTTGGCATAAAAGAAGCTCCAGATGGCCCTCTTTTTAAGGAGTCTTACAATCACTATTCTCTCTCTCCGCTAAACATCAAACATTACTGATACAAACAACAAGAGACAATATAGTATACAGGCAGTCTTGTGACTCACCCGCCTATCGGATTTCCTCTGTCATCATCTGTTATCAGAGGACATGAATGTCACCCAGATCACCTCCTCTCATCACATGTTTTAATCTCCAGAACAATCAGGTTCATTCATGACAACAAGCATCCAGAGATACTCGCTTCAGCTGTGGTAACAGGAGCCCCAAACACTTTTAAAGACTTTTACCCTCTTAGCTAGAAAGTTTTATGACCTCACAGATTACATCTCAGAAAATATCACATCAATAATAATAGGCTTGTGATTTATTTGTCTTGCTACACCACCAAACAAGACAGATGTTTGTCCTGGAACTCAGCAGGTACTGACTCAAAGTACTGAATTACTGAACTTGTTCCCCTGAGTTACTGCAATAGACTAGTTAAAAAAAGAAGATGGAGAATTTACTTTTTAGGTAGGCACTGTTTTTTTCTTATTTATTTATCTTTATATCATGATTATGTTTTTATTCTAATATTTCTAATCGTGCATTGTAGCCCATATTTCCAACTAGGGATGTAAACAATTAAGCGACTATCGATTCATTGTCAATAAGAATTTGCTTAATAAAATTACAATGATTGTCAATTTATTGCTGTGCTGTGACGCAGTTGCTGGGATAGCCGGTCATCAAACCGGATCATGACGTTGATGGGTTAGAATGGCTTTAAGGGCACGGTGGAGCCAAACACAGACTGACCTGTCTGTTTGTCCCACATGTTGCAGTTAGAAGTTGTGTAAATTTGGTGCACGGTCCGCTGTGTAACAGAAGCAGAAGAGCCGGTAGTTGGACATCCAAAGCTTGATAAGTTTTACTTTTGGTTTCTGCCTGTTGCAGTAGTTACAGGAGTAACAGAGCACACCACCACATATATACCTCCCACCCCCAGACTCCTCTTCCCCCACCCTACATACATGAACCTCCTCCTTGCTGAACTCTGGCTCCATGGTGTCAAGTAATGATGCAAAGTCGAAAATGCTCATGTCTTCTAAATGGATTCCCTACAGATCCATTTATTTGATTTCATTTCTCTGTGGAGGTTATATAGCTATAATCTATAAATGTCATTGCCTGGACTGTATCCATAATGGCACAATAAATCAGTCATTAAGGAATATGACATGCGTTTTCATGATATAAACAATATTTAGCTTTTATTCTTATTTAAAGAGAAATGCAGGTTCTCAGGAAAATTGCTGCTTATCAATTAATCGTTAATCGATAGAGAAGGTCAACCAACTAACGATTAATGAATTAATCAGTAATTTGCATATCTTCTTCCAACTTTATGGGCAACAGTGAATTGCTGTATAGAGTGCATACAATGCAATAATAACACAGATAAAGGGGATAAAGCCCATAAAACTAACATCTCTGTTGTAAATGTCACAATGGCATTTTTTTGTCACACCAGACTTAAGCCTATATCTACCTCTGACAAATGTGAAATAAGAAACTGTGATACAAGCTATGGTCATTTTTGGTAGTGTAGAAATCAGTCATGGAAATGGTCACAGAGTTCAGACAAAAAAGCAGAGTCTTGCTCAGGACAAAACCTAGTGACAGTCATAATAAAGCTCTCTCCCGTGCCCCAGATAAAGTCTCTACTACATCAGTGGGAGATTAACTTTCATTCAAACTAATTGATCTGTGGTTGTCGGCTAATCCATACATGTCTGTGAGTGTATCATACAACAGTCAGTCACACAGTGCTGATGTCAGGATCACTGGACAACAGTGATTACTTTTGGCTTATGCTTATGACTACAGTTCAGGAATTTATTGCAACACAGGCTCATCAGAGTTTATGAAATGCACATAAGCAGATTGTTTTGTTTTGTGGATTTGCATTATATAAATACAAATTTTGAGACTCACAGTCCCTTCACATCCCCACCATAAGTCAAGTTACAAAGGCATATTGCTATAAATTGCATTTTCTGTATATCATGGAGTAACATATCACAATTTTCTTCTCCATTCACCTAAATTGTATCCAAGTTTTCCATTATAAATTTGCCCACACTTTTTTAAGACTCAACAAAATACCTACATCACCTCAGAGGACATTATACAAATGTTTTCACAGTCTGGGTAGTACTCCATGTGCCCAGTAAAATTGCTTTTATGCGAGAAACTTATGATGAGCTCCACTAAAAGCACAAAATTACACAATGGGCTTAAATTTAAGACCAATGAAACAATGGCACATCAACGTGTTTGTTTTTGTCCATAAACCAAAGAATACTTCTTTAAATGAATTTAGTTCACACACTTAAAACACATCATATAGACTAAGTTGCTCCTGTATTACAGTTCCGTCAATCACCCACACCACTACATCCAGGCTTCCACAGTTACCATGACTTTCTCTGGCTTCCATAGCAGAGTTTTTATGGTATTTGCTGATACTATGACTTTAGACCATTTAGGATGCCTTATGAGGGTATTTGGTGTTATCATACACTGTGATACAGTGTACAGTAACTCTTCACCGCTGTTTGGTCTCTGTGCCCAAGAACAGGGGAAAAAGAAAATATAGCCTGGAGAAGTGTAACCCTGTGTTAGTGACATGAGATAACAACAGCTCAGCCCTGAGGAGCATTAGTATGCCATTCTGGGAGGGAGCAGTGTGTTGTATCCCATTTTAAGCAGGGATGAGGGATGGAGAGCTCTTCCCGCTTGGGGATAGGATTTGTTGCTACAGGCCTGTTGTTCCCCTAATGCAGCATGGGATGGAAGTAGCAGCGTGCCGGGATTTGGCTCTGCTTTCCAGCTCTTGGCTTTGCCTGCTGCATTGCCAAAGCAAAACCTTTCACACGGTGCCCTTCCTTAACAAGATAGATGTTTGGGTGGTGGTAGTTTTCCCAGTGAGGTGGTGTGTGGGTTTAATTTGCCAAACACTATTGTTTGGCATACACAAGTGTTTGGCAAATTGCTAAGCCTAACTTTTATATAACATTGCAAATTCTTTGGGCGTACATAATTGCTAGAATTTACTTGTTATGGCATGTAGTAATATATTTTATACACTAGTTATTCACAACCAAACCAGTTCCAAGTGTGTTGAAATTCCCATGAAGGCCAATTAGTCATGCTTCCTTACAGTTTTTGTTTTCACGAATGCACAGTGCTTAGAGAAACCATTTCATGCACTTGTAACTTGCAGAAAAACCACAGTACCATTGGGAATGTTTGCTGCAATGGTTATTAATATTTGGTTGATGTCTTAAAACTTTATATCTTATCACAACAGCAGAGTCACACACAAAAGCATGCAAAGACATGCATATTTGAGTTGAAAGGGAGATTTATTGTTTACTTTATAACCAATTGCTAACATTTAAGCCATTTAACATAATTGCAAGATATGTAACCAGCAATTATATATTCTGATAGATCAGTGATTGATGATTAAATCCACAGACTTAAGAAAATGTCTTGCCATCAGGCCAATAAACAAAGGTGGAAGTGTGTGTTTACCAAAAGTTTGTACTGGCATCAAAAAATGTATTTCTTCTATTGCATCACAAACCCTCCTGCTAAGTGTCCTTGACTAAGACATCATCTATGTTGGTGGTGCTCTGTAGCTAATCCTAAACAGTGATTTCTTTGTTGAGGTCGGATCCTCATCATCACCGGTTAAGCATAGGTAGAGACAGAGCGCTGGAGGAGATGAGTACATATTGTGTGAGCAGATGACTGCTGACAGTGAAAAATGCAGATTGACCACGTGTTTCCTGTGAATGCCTTAATCAGAGACGTGATGGATGAAGCTTTCCTGTTTCCCAGACATGACCCTGCAAATGGTGCTTTAATGGTGTTCCAATCGGAAGCCCTAAACCATAGCGTGGAGCTGACAGGTTTGGCCGCAGCTGGAAAGCTTCCACACCAGAATTGCTGTGATACAAAAAATAAAAGTTTGACCTTCCCACTGCTGGATTCACAATTGTCACCAAGCAATTTGTCATGGGTAGAATATTTCAGTAGGTTATGATAACCATGGTAATGTTTGTTGAGCTTTGGCTAATTGTCATTGATGACTAACATTTTCTCAGTTCTTGAAGTGATACATTTCCCTATCTATTTCGTTGTTCCTTAATTTCGCTCCTGTTAATATGAGTAACATTATTTTATGAAAAGAGGTGATGACACACACATCCTGTTGGGTGCTGGAACCCAAAAAACAGTGAATAAGAAATTAGATAAGGTCTGTACAACCTGTGAGCTCCCAAGAAGATATCTTCTTGTGAACTTTTGGGAGCTTACAGGTTGTGCAGACCTTATCTCATTTTTCAGCATTATGTTATGACCTTCCAACTCTTGTCATACCCAAACTCTCTTTTCCAAGAAAATGCCTTATGTACTTTGGACTGTTCATCTTGTCATATCTATTTGACACGTTGGAGCTTTCAGATGCCAAGACATTTGTCTAGCTTGCATGCTGTCCTAGTTTCCAGAGCTGGAGATATGGCAGTTATAATGATGGTGTCCACTTTCATCAGTTGGAAGGAAATGTGTCTTATGTGTTCCTGTGGATGAGCCCCGTTGATAGTTGTCCTCCAGTTGCCTTGCAGGATCGTCAAATTTCCATCTGAGCGTGTTTCTGTACAGCCAGCAGATTTTGTTTACCCAGATTATTATTATGATTTTTTTCCTCTTGTTTTCTATCCCAGCACTGAGTGCGGTCTTTTTATGGTTACTATAAAAGGTTGGAGTTTGCTTTGAGGCTGTCTTGATGCTCTTTTGCCAAAGCCACAGCAGATGTGCCGCTTTTGTTCTTCATTACCGATTGGCAGCTGCCCGGTGCACAAAGCTGCCTTAACATTTCAGAGACACAATGCGTGAGTGAAAGCTCACCCCTCTAATTAAGTAAATGGTGAGGATTCTGTTCCTCGTGTCAGCAGGGAAATAGAAAAATTGTGTTTTGAATAAAAATAATATATTTCTTGTGTTATGGTGATATCAGCAACAGAAAACCTCAATGGCTGATCCAGGAACAATAGTTTGATCATGACTTTGGAGCATTTGTAACATTCACAAAGACACACATATACTGAGCGCTCACATGCAACACAAAATGCATGCTCTGACTCAGACCCAGTCACATGCATTCCTGCCATGTGGGGAGCTCAGACTGAGGTTTTGGGTACTGGGATGGGACCTTGCCACTTGTTTGTCCCACAAAGTCACCAGAGCCACTTAAAATCTCATTCAATGCAGCAGATGCCTGCTTTACCTCGAAAGGAAACGGCTACACACAAAGGAACCTAACTTGGGACCACACATGCTTGTGTATGAGGCTGTATCGGTGTCTGTTTGTATGTGTGCCATGGAAAAACCATTACTCCTGCCAGAGGAGGACCTGTGTGCCTTTGTGGTTTGATGTTTGAGACGATGGCTTGTGTGATTAAAGATTACTAGTAAATCCCTCAGATTGGTTGGGATCAGAAGTTGGCAATGCACCATTACTAGAACAGTTGAGAGTTCAGTGCTCTTGAGCAAGGCATAGCTGCTCAAATGGCATTGACAAATAGAGAGTCAGGTACAAAGAGACTGTAGCTGGGTTTCCATTATCATAGAGATGTGCAAAATGTAAATTGCGCAATAGAAAACTGGTAATGGAAACACAGAAATGTCCAAAAACTGTCAAAGATTGCAAAAACGTTTTTACATGCTCATATGAGATGGTTTTTGAGATGTTTCAATATAGAAGTATTGCACATAAGTGTAATTGAAACATTCATTCATTCATTTTCTGAACCTGCTTTAACCTCACTAGGATCACGGGGGTCACACAGAGCCTGTCCCAGCTATCTAAGGGCAAAGGCGGGGTACAGACACCAAGTGACAAACAATCACACTCAGATTCACACCTATAGACAATTTTAGGTTAACCAATTAACCTATCAGTGCATGATGGCATGATCAGTGACTTTGGATGGTGAGAGGAAACCGGAGTACCCAGAAAAAACTCACACAGACACGGGGAAAACATGCAAACTCCACACAGAAAGGTCCCACCAGTCATGGTGCTGGAATTGAACCCAGGACCTTCTTGCTGTGAGGCACAAGTGCTAACCACTGCACCACCATGCCCCCCCTAATTGAAACATATTTTGCACATTTTTACTAGTCATGGGCATGACAAGTCCAGTGCAATGAGAGGTTCACTAATATAACAGTTTATTAACCATTGTCATTCGGAAATTCTGGGTCCACAACTCGTTGATGAATTGTGTACAGTTCTCTCCCAGAAATCCATTATGCATGGCCGTAAGACGTTGCCTTGAGATGATCAGGTGCGCCTGCAGAATGATGTGGTATGCACGCCCAAACCCCCCCCAACACACACTCTCTGTGAGAAGTACGACATATCGCTAGATGGGTAGACAGGACTTAACTTGAATCATGCATCAGAAGCCAAACACTCTTCAATAAAAACACTTATAAGAACTAATGATACTTTGTCAAAATTGTAGATTTTCACTTCTATTTTGTGGAAAACTGTAATGGAAACCCAGCTACTGACTAGTTTCAATTAACACAATATTAACAGGATATATGGTCCGACTGATAACTTTGATAATTCATAGAAAATACTAGATAATTTAAAATTTGAATTGAACTTTGTTAATGGTACAAGTAAATCATTATGCCCGGAAGATACATATCATTGTTTTTTATCTGATTAAAAAACACTGTTTATTTTACCCATAACAAAATGAGCCCGAGGTCATATATTCTTACATCATTTTCATACCATGGTTCTTTAGCAACATGAATCTCTATATGCTCATTTGAATACAGGATAGAAGAGTCTGCTAGATGGCAAGAGGAACACTAATTGAATTGTCAGCATGCATAGTGATGTGATAAATTTGGTTGTAATGCGCAAAATAGGAATAGGTTGTCTAACCCCTCTGGTGTACTATGTGAAAAAAAACAAAAAGCAAAACAGCAATGCATGAAGTGTCCATAAAAGGACTTAAACCGCCTTCTCACCCTGTCCTCGACCAGAATTCATGTGAAAACTACATAAAAACGTAGGCCTACAGTAATGTTTCTTTTATAATTGCTACAGAGGCGATAAATTAGCTACAAGAATTGAAAATGTAGAAGGGAATTTTTCAAAAAACTAAGTTGCATCAAAGAATGGATGGATTTAAGTCTGATTTAGGCACTTTGTGTATCCTTGTTCCAAGCAGGTGCATTATTTTTCTTCTGCTCCACAAAGGTCAAACATCACGGTTAGGTAGGCAGCCTTCATGGGACCTGAACAGAACACTTCGGTTGGGTAAACACTTGCCAGGGAGAGATTAAGAGCCTGAGCCTCTGAACCTGAAACCTGATTTGTTTCCCACTCATATCACATTTCAATCTCAGATGAAGCAGTTTCATGTTTATGTGTTTATGCAGTTGACTTTCGCAATGAATTTTTTGCACAGGGCGGACCTGTTTGACAGGATGCTGCCTTCACAATCAGACATGATTGACTGTCCCAGCATTAATACGGATGTATAAAAGATGGCATTAATCCAAGTAGGCAGTAAGACAATGCAGCAGTGTTGTTCGTCTTCTGTTTTGACACTTCATCTCATTCTCTTGCCTGTCACAAAGTTGCCTCCAGCTCCATCTGTAAATATTTGTGATGTTGTAGGTTGGTACATACACGTATCCACGTCCCTGTGTCCTGTGAATCAGATTGACATGCTTCCTTTATGTCTCATAAGCTTTTTGATCTCCTGTCAACACATGTCAGTATGTCTGTATTTTAAGGGGCTACTCTTGTAATTCCAGTTTGTCCACCGATGTACCTTGTGACCTTGTTCCTTGCCTCCCTTTTGCTATCGTGTTTTAAGCCAGACTTCTGGTTGCCAAAATGCCAGGCAGCATTTGCAGCCTGTAATGCCCACTTATTCTCTTTTTTTAAACACACATATGAAAGGCTTGTTTACTAGAGATTTTATTTTTGGTGCAGACTCCCCAGCCTGATTCTAGGGAAATGTAGGAATAAATTATTCCAGCAGCATGGGGAGTCATTACCCAAATTCTATTCTGGGACTGTGTTGTGCTCAGCAACCACTTAAGGAGATGAAAGCAAAAGTGTATTTTTTTTTTTTGTTTTTTTTTTATATTTTTATAATTTCTGTATATTTAGGGAATGTTGACTGAGTATGCTTAAATTGGGCAAGGGATGTCTTCTATTTCACAGTTACAGCAAGATGTCCTGTGCTACCACAGTATAGTGAAAGTTACACTAGCAACCTGCTGGCAACATCCCTGGCTGTCTAACCTCTTGACTGATCCCAAAGGTACTACTGCATGAATAGTTAATGCATGTTAGGCTTGACTGTATTTGCTGTGCAGATTTATTGGAAATTTTGAGATGTTACTTCACTTTAGAAAAGATTTGCTTTCCTTTTCACCACTTTGTACAGTAACTTTTAACAATAACAGTAGCCAACTTTATACAGAGAGCTCCAAAAAAAGGTGCAATGGTGATCCCACCTTTTTTCTACCATTGACTGATGTCCACAGCCAAGTCAAAGGTGTAACAGAGGTGAGACAGGCTGGACTGTTGCGCAGTGGACCTGTGTTCTGAAATCAAAGGGACAGTGACGCAGAACAGCCTATATTGTGACATACAACTTGTGTGTCGGAAATACCCCGAGCACAGCTTCTTAGCTAACTTCTCCAGAGTGAGCCCTATGTTTCACTGTTCCACAAATGTCACACTTTGGTTGCGGAACAAGAGGTGTTCCTTTTACATAGCATTCTGGAATCATGATCCGACCTTTATCATGGCTCTGTTACTACCTCCAGAGGTGTTACAATGCTGTGATAAAGGTGGGACCAAATGATCCTACCATTTCGTTACGCAGATGTCATTCTGGAATAAAGGTAAATTATTCAGAATTAACAGAAGTGCCGTGTAAAAGAGGCTAATAAGTAACATATTTACCTTCTTGCCCTCATTCTGCACATAAGTGGAAAGCAGTCCTCTCAGATCAGGTCAGGAAATTCATCAGACCTGTCCTTCTAAAACCGCTTTGTTTTTACACAAATGCTGAATTTTCCAGCCGTTACATTCTTATGTCTTAGTTCCCAGTTCTTTTTCCCTTTGATTGACACAGTCCCCCACGTGAAGAGAAACCGCTGATTCCGACTGTTTTCATTGTGGGGTCTCAAAGCGCAGCAGTGCCAGAACTAGTGGTCTACAACATTGGAGGGTGGGTGTGTGTGTGAAGGGAGGTCCCTTCTTATATAAAAAAAAGTATCTCTGCTTCTGCATGTGAGTCTATTACTGCCAAAACTCTGGAGATGAAACTCAGCTAATCCCCCTCTGTTTCCTTCCCATCATGAGCGTTTTGCTCAGTAATTGTTTACATCTGTCTCATTCCAAAAAAGCTGTTGCAGGGAAAAAAGCCCTCCAAAAATGTCTCAAGTCCCTGCTGGCCTCTGGATCCTTTGGCAGAGGATAAGAGAGGCTCTCCAAAACTCCAGCCAAACTACACTGCACTGCAGTAACACCAGACCTCTTCCTCAAAATAAAGTTGTCCCAACAAGGTCACTGCTCAATGTTTTAAGTTGTTTTGGAGTTTTTGCTTCACCATGTTATTACTTGTATGAGACAGTGTTGACCCTGCTGTTTGTCATAAATCCATCAGTCACACCTGCACAGCCTTACTTGTGACCTATTATTTTGCATGGGGAGCTGAGGGTTGGATATCATTAACCTTTGGCCATAAATATATAATCTGTGTCTTTTGGGGGGTATATATGAAAGATAAAACCAGTGGATTTTGGTTGCAAGATTGAAAAGAACATTTTGTTCACAATCCAAAACATAACATGCTCACACTTGAAAACCCTCGGCCTGAGGTGGACCACAATCATTAGTGTGTGGTTTACAGAGGTATTTTCATTCATCCCTCTGTTTTTGTCAACCATGCTGTGCACTGTCCGCAGGTGTTTGAGGTGTTATAGTTGAGTGTACCAATGCCATAAATGTCAAGTGTCTTAATTTTTATATTGTTCATGACTTGAAAATAACTTGTCTTTACTTGATGTTTCTACTGGGCTTCACTCAAAGTTTCAGTCCTAAAGTTTTCTTTTGCATTTTAATGTAGTAGTAGGTGTACATCTATAGCACATCTTTGAGGTTTTTTACCTAAAGATATATATTTGGTTGTTGATAAAATAAATACTATACTAAAGGTGATTGGATGTTTAAAGCCAAAATTTGTTCATTTGTAAGTAAAATAATTGGTTACCTTTTTAACGATTTACAAAAGTAATTGATAAAAAAGGTAACCAATTATTTTACTTACAAATGTACGAATTTTGGTTTTAAACATCTAATTACTTTTAGTATAGTATTTCTCTTATTAACAACCAAATATATTTTAAACCAAAAGATTTTTAAATATTTTAACAATTTTTAACCAACAAAACTCAGTTTTTAAATAGTAAACGGTTAACTTGTTAGGGTATTTTGAACCAAACGTATTTTTAAATAATAAACAGCACTTTAGTCTATGAATTGACCAAATGCTTTTAACCATTTCCATCTTCACTTATTTACCAAAAAATAAATTTTAACCAGTTTACTTAGTGTTTGAAAAATACATTTTCTTAAGTCTACAAATTAAATACAGAGAAAAAATCAACAGGTATTGACTATTACACAGTAAACAATATGCTAAACTGTGCAATTCATGCGTATAAATAAAAAGCACATTAAACTGAACATTAACATATTAAAGGCCCAAACTCCAAGGTGCACTTGAACACATCATGCCAATAGTGAAGATTTGGAGAGCCGAGGCTGTATTGTGCTGATCATCTGTCATCCATAGTGGTAAAGAGTGTTTTCATGCCACAGTTTGGTCACAAGACTGAGGAAAACATATTCTCTCTGTTGAGCTGATATGTGATCGCTGCCGTTGTGTCTGTAACTGATAGACACTGATCAGAACCGGGCCAGACGCTAACGAGGAGACTTGTTTCACTTGGTCTTCACCTGTTCATCTTTCCTCCTCATTAACAGGAGGGAGGCGGAGGAGCCTCACAGGCAGTTTAACAGAACAATAAATGTCCTGGTATCAGCTGGTGTCGCTGCTGATTTGGGTCTGCATTGAGTGTGGCCCAATTACATGTAGATATCTGCAATGTGTATACGACTGACTCTGTAGAAGATTTCCCCAGGTGGCTTGATTTATTACTGCATGCCAAAGTTTTTAGACAGACAGATGGACAGACAGACGATGAAACAACAGCAACCTGGCCTTACTTATTACTTACTTAAGTGGCTTTCTTTTTGTCAGACAAGTGAATTTTTTAGAGGAGTTGTTTTTTACCTGCTGACGGTTTCGGCTGA
>JAPTGZ010000005.1:46172830-46186427 GCA_029814645.1 Fowleria isostigma
AGTTGTTTTTTACCTGCTGACGGTTTCGGCTGAACCTCCAGCCTTCATCAGAGCTCATCAGAAAAAAAATAAAAAAAATTCACTTGTCTGACAAAAAGAAAGCCACTTAAGAATTGAATATGGATGACACAACAAATACAATCAACTTTTTAACAACCTGGCCTGTGTGGCAAAATGGATCCACTTCTTAAATATACACAAGTATGGCCAACAAACCTATTAAGAAAATAATTTAGTAACAAACCCAACTCAGTAACAGCTTATTTTTTTGCCATCTAACTGCATTAAGCATGATGCTATAATTACTTGTGTAATTAAACGTTACATTAATGAAGCTGTATGTGACTGGATTAACCCAGAGCCATAGAGAGGGAGACAGTTGAGACATGTTTTGATGTCACTGCTGCGGTGATCACGTGGTTCATTTAAGCCTCAATAGTTCCAAACAAACCCAGTGCTGTCATGTTCTTCTATGGAACAGACAGCAGTGAGTGTATTATTCCATTGTAAATATCAAAACAAACCACACACAAGAATTTTTTCCAACTGTTTTTGCACTACTGTATTCATGTTTGTGTCAGTTATGCTTTTGAGTAGTGGGGTTGACCACTGAAAGGACTGCATTTAACAAACATTGGGCTACTTGTCATTTAAAAGGATGCCTCCTTTGTGAGTAGCTTGACATACCCCAATCACAAGCTCATCTCCACCACTGAAACCCTTGGCATGCCCTGATCATGACCTCACTGCTCCTTGACATAAAGTTAGCCCTCTAGCATCATAACTACAGTAAGTAGGTTTACAAAATGAGTGCAGGACAAATAAATCTACTTACAGGCATCACATGCCATTATAAAACATTAATAAATTACAAATAGAATAAAATAACAAGAAAAATAGACCCATATTTCTATCCACAGTAAATTGCAATATTTAGCACATTGCCTCAGCTGACGAACTTAACTGAACACCACCAGGTTCAGCAAAGCAACTAAAATAAAACCCGCTGATAACTAAATGTGTGCTAACGTTACCTTATCTTAGAAACTCCATAATTTGTATTTATAGTAGTTAAATCTCAACAACTGGCAAAGTCAAACTAGCTAACTCTAGAGCTACAGGTGAAAATTGAACATAACGGTTGTATAAGATATACATTTATGCAAACACTAACACATACTGAAGTAAAAATAATTGACAAAAGAAATGCCTGCTAATACAGGCACTACACATGAGAATTTGAAAGACGACAATATTTTAATAACTTAACTGGAGTTGATAGATCAGCTGCACTGAATGTGTTCCAACACCGAATGGGAGTGGATGTGTCACCACTCTGTTTTCTCTACCACTCTGGATTAACCTTACTGCAGTGGAAAAAGCAGAACAATAAAAAAAAAAAGTCCTGCAAAGAACTAGACTTCAAGGCCAGTGTATCTCTGTATATCCTAGGACACTTTGGGATTTCCTGACATAATTCTTTTTTCTTAATGTCAGCTCCTGTAGCAGTGTGACTATATCACAACTAATATGTTCCACTAATATGTAAAATATGAGTTAAGGTTTTTCTGTATAGGTTTTTTGCACCAATGTCAGCTTGCAGAAATTAAGTTTCTGTCAACTTGAGACTTTGATGATTTTATATTTGTAGAAGGTGTGTGTGCTTTCTCATCACTTTAGAGGAGTAGCTGGATTACACGGCCCTGGGATACTTTGTCATAAAACCTCTATTTAACAACATTTCGAGGGTCGATACCACATGCACATGTGAAGTTTGGAAAATTTTCTAAAAAGGAACAACGGCTGTTCAGAGGTACAACTCTGCAATGAATTGAAAACTCTGACACTGATATGCAATCATTTCCTAATAAAATAGTATGACTTATTACTATGTTAAACAATGCTGTGTCTTTGGGAGGAGTTTACAAGGTATCCCACCCACTTTGGGAAAGCCCTTTTCTGTCTTCAGGGAATTTGTTTTCATGCCTTTCTCTTGCCGAAACATTTACAGCCCTCTTGATTTTCTCCCGGGCTGCTTGGAGCTGGATGAAAGGCGTCTCCACTGGGATATTTCAGCACGAACTGAGCACTGAAATCGTGGGAGGGATGTGGGAGGAAGAAGGAATGTAGAGAAGGTCCAATATTCACCATTCAAACAGTTAAAACTCCACCCATTAGTCCCTCCTACCTCTTTTTGAACAACTTACTCTCAATTTCAATTAATGTTGCCACACTGTTGGCATAGCATGAAAGTCAGTCATTTCCAAAACATGAACAGATTTTGTTTTTTGTTTTTTTGGGGGTCTGTGAGTATTTGCATCTGTCTTTCCCTCAGTATTGTATCCCCTGTTGTGGTCTGAACTGTGGTTTACATTGAAGCTAGATAAGTTTGGAACAAAGTCGTGGTTTTCTAGTGTATAGTCTAGACTAAGTGTAAAAGATAAAAAGCAGTTTCCGGGGAGATGGTTTAGACAGAATTTAACTGCAGGCTGTGATCTATTTTAGGAGGAAAATTTCATTTTCAACTTGTAAGGCACATGCAATCACCTGTGACACTAAAAGACTTAATGAAGGCATAACTTGGAGTTAAGTTTCAGTTTGCCACAATGCTTCAGAGCTGTGCTTTGTAGTTATTTAATAAAGGGTATAATTTCCATTTCGGGCACACATATGCTATAAACTGTTATTTAATGATCTTTCTAAAAGGAACAATTTTACTATCTTGCCGTCATCATTCAGATAATAATAATTTTTAATTGGTAAAAACAATAATCCAGCTCATGCTCACCTATTGTCTTTTCCTCCTAAAAGCTTTATGCAGGAGAAATAGAATGTCTTGGCCCTGGGCTCTGCCTTTCAGGCTTCAGTCATTGCCCCTTACCTTGTCACAGTACTGAAAGTCACCACTTGTAAATGCATTCTGGGAAGATAATGTCTTAAAAGGTGTCGCTACCCCCATTTTGAGGTTAAAGTTTTGAGTGGCCATGCATTTAAGACAGGGGTGTCAAACTCATTTTCTTTCAGGGGCCTCATTTAGCCCAATTTAATCTCAAGTGGGCCAGACCAGTAAAATAATAATATTATAACCTATATATAATGGCAGCACCAAACTTTTTTCTTTGTTTTAGTGCAAAAAAAATAACATTAAATCAGGAAATTATGAAAAGATTTTGACAAACTATAAAAAAAACAAGATGTGAGTAACCTGAAAAACATGAACTTTCTCAAGAGATATAAGTGCAAATGTAACAGGATTAGGCCTCACCATCATTTATACATCTGTATTACAGATTATATAAACAAAGGCACAAAACATTTAATAATGGGCAGAGTATTGTTAAAATTGCACTTAATTTTCTTAAGACATTCCAGGTTATTCATATTTGTTCAAGTTCATAATTTTTGTTAAAGGATAGTTTGATGATGTAAATATTTTCATAATTTAATGTTATTTTTTGTACTTAAAGAGAAACATTTGGAGTTGTCATTGTTTATATAAAGTGTCATTTTTTTTTTCATATTAAACCAAGAAAACTTGAAGTCATTATACAGTATGTTATTATAGTATTATATTTTATCTGAGATCACAGTTTGGCTGTGTGTGGCCCCTGAACTAAAACAAATTTGTCACCCTCGACATACAATATCTTCACTATAATTTTGAAAATTCTTCCCACGGATCAGAATGGAGCCGTTGGCAGGCCGGTTTTGGCCTGCGGGCCGCATGTTTGACACCCCTGATTTAAGAGATTGTAAAGTGATGTGACACCTCTATAAACATAAAGGAAAGTCTTTTTTATTTTTTTAATGTCACAGATGCGCAGGACATGTGTGCGGTCTGCATCCATGTTCTTAACATCTTCATTCACATACCACAACTGACACTACTCTTACTTCCTATTTTCCCACCACCAGGCACACCAGTTGTATTTCACTCTGCCTCTGGCTGTGTTCATGTCACAGCCATTTTTGGGTGTCTCTTTATCTGGAGTCTAATGACCTCCTTCCCTGTGTAATATTGAAGTCATTACAGCAACAGGGAATTTTCCTTACAAATCAAGACATGAAAGCGGAGTGCACTGTAGCCGAGTTCTGTGATTCAGTGACATGTTTTGTATGATTCAATGTTTGTTAGTGGAAATGTCTCACAGTTGGAGATTAGACAGAATAGATTTCTTCCTAAAGGCAAAGTCCCTTGTTTGGTTATAGACGAATGCACTCACGGATTCTTGTTCACACAGAGATAATTGATTAACCATTCATCAGACATAGGCTCGGTTTATCACATAAGATCGGTTCTGTTTCACAAACCATCATTTTGTCTTAAGTGACGGTTGAGACTGAAGGTGTGGCCCTTTTTGTGTCACACCCCAGCCGTTCTGTGCCATATGTGGTGGCACGCTGAGACAGGGGATTAAGAGATGAATTAAGTCAAAGCTTTGCCCATTTCCTCACCGGTATCACACAAACACCAACAGAGACGGGCGCCTGGCCTCCACATATGGTCATATCGTTTCAGCCAGGGCACGAGGCCGAGCTAACAACACACTTAACACACATCCACAAGTGCATGTGCACAGACACACACTTTTACCCTCTGTTTGCTTTTTGGAGGGTGTGTTCAGGCCACCAATAACATTCTTCTTTGAAATGTTTTTAGTTGTTTCCATTTGCTGTTATTGTGACCTATAGGTTGTCGCTTTAAAAACAGCACTGCCTTGTGTGGTTTTCATAATGGTTGGCGACTACCACTAGTATATAGTTTACTCCACGGTATCAATTAAAAAGCTGTTTCCACTGAATTATCAAGCAAGTCATATGTAAACCAGAGAGATATTTAAAAACCTTTAATATTGAGAATGTTTTCATGATTTTACAGTAATATTATGACGACGTTGATTAAGGTGAGACACGGCAGGTTAAAACCTTGATTTTTTATGCAGTGGTCAATTTTGAGATTTTGGGCTAGTTTACTCCTTCAATGTGTGTTTCAAGCCATTACAAAGAAAATATTGATAATATACATTAAGAAGTTTATTTTATTACAGTTTGTTTACTTGTGGCTGTAAGTTTCTCCCGAATTCACCAAGAAGTTAGTATTCCAACAGAGTGGAAAATTTCACCTGTTTACTGAAGTCTGTCATGACTGGTGTCACCTATGTACACCAAACTGTACACCTATATATTTAGCAGTATTCAGAAGATATTTACAGAGGGATTTGTTAATAAATCATTACTGGCCTAAGTTATGTGATATTTTAATCAAAAAATATGTCAAAAATATATATTTTTTAAGGCTATGGACAGTATATTTTGATTGCCGAGGTAATGAAAGCAGATATTCTGAAATTCCTTTGTATTTTTATTTCATCTTGTGTGTAAACAAAAGGAAAAAATTAATATTGCACTTGGCTTTATCATATGTTCAGATATATCTATGGAAAATCCATGTAAAATTATGCATATTTAATGAGATAATGCCAAATTTATATGATTAAGCTTACACATTTCAAAAACTTGTTATACATTTTTTTGTCACACTTGTGTAAGTAATCAACTGAGGAAGTTTTATGGTCATATCTATTATTTTAAAATTGTACTCTATTCACCTGTAGCCTTAAATAAAGCTACTGCCATACCCAGTGCCACAAGAAACATCCAGTCAGGTTTAACTTCTGTGGTAATTATGTTGGTCTCTTTGTTGCCTCAGTACAAACTAGTAAATAATAATGGAAATAATTGTTTAAGACATCCATATAACTTAGTACTACTTTAGTAGATCTCTATTATGTTTTGTTTGCGTCTTTTACTTCTGCACTCCTGCAAGGATGCACACATACTTGTACTTCCCCCCCTTGACTTGAGTGACAATTTCTTTGCAATGGTTTTATGATTTTGTTGCTGAGTTAAGGTGTTGAATTGGAATGTGCCGGCAGCAGGTGCATACCACTAGACGTACCATCTGTCATCAAAACAACAGTTGCACCCATTCTCACTTGGCAGTCTTTGACCTGGATTTTTCTTCATTTTCATGGTAGAATAGGACGCACATGTTGACAAATACTTTGAAAAACTTGAGCATAATGACACAGAAATGAATCTTTGTAGCTTCCAGGAACCGTGTTGTGGCTTTATGTTTCTTCAATAGCTCATAACAGACTTTTTTCACTCCGTAGCTGGTGAGATTAAGGTGTATTAACACTACCTACAATGTTTGAGAATGGTAATGGAATAAGCAACAATGAGTTTGTTAATAAGTAATTGATTTAGTTAGCTAGATATGCACATATTTGCAGCCTGGCAGATGCTCTGGAATGAATAGCCTTAAGGTCAGATGTCAATGTGTCTAAATCAGGGGTCTCAAACATGCAGCTCGGTGGCCAAAATTGGCCCACCACAGGGTCAAATCCAACCCGCAGGATGAATTGGTGAAATAGAAAAATTACACTGAAGACATTAACAATCAAGGATGTTAAAATAGTGTTAGATCAATTCAATCTAAGGTGGGTCAGGCCAGTAAAATATTATCATAAAGATACTTGTAAATAATGAAAATTTTTAACTATTTTAGTGTAAAAAGAGTTAAATTACACAAAATGTTTGGATTTACAGACTAGCATTTTATAAAAAATGTGAATAGTCTGAACAAATATGAACAACCTGACATGTCTTAAGAGCATTAAGTACTATTTTAACAATATTCTGCCTGTGCCTCTACAAATGTGTATTTGTAAATCCACTGATATCTGTAAGTTGTAATAAACATGTGAAAATGAGAAGCTGAGGCAAAAATAAAGGCAAAAATTGTTAAAATTGCACTTTATTTCTTAATAAATTTCATTTTGTTTATGTTTTCAACATTTTTTAAAGGAGTGTTTGTAGATGTAAACATTTTAATAATATAATTATACTATTTTCACTCTAAAACATAGAAGTTAGACATACAAATTTTGGAATCGAATTATTTCTATATTATGTTATTATTTTAATGATCTGGCCTACTTCTGGTCATATCGGACTGTATGTGGCCCCTGCACTAACAATAGTTTGACACCTCTGCCTTATATGCATATAAATCTCCGGTTCATTCATTCATGTTCATGTTCTTCCACCTCAGTGTAAATTGACCATCACAAGATCCATGTGTGCATTCCTCATCCATCTGCACATCATTCATTCCATCACAGATGGATGTACAGTATATATTAGACTACATATGACACAGTAATGATGGAGGAATGCCAGACTGTGCTGTGTCTAATGGCCAAGGGGCACAGCAGGGGGTGTGTTGCTGGGGGAGTAGATGGCAAGTCCAGGCTAAAGTAATGGGACTGCAAAGCAGGAGAAAAGGGGAAAGTGACAGATGGTGATGGAGTGATGGGGGAAGGATTGTGTGTCACTGGGGTAGTGGGTGGGTTGGTGCACACATATCTGTCTGTGCATGCTTGTGGGATTAGTGTGTTTCTATGCACTCTACTGTAAGAGTGTGTATGTATGGCTGCAGGATCTGTGTCAGTGTGTAACTGTATGTATGTGTGTAAACATTTGTGTGTTGTTACGGGAGATCAGTGAGATGGAATGGGTTGATGAGTTGGCAGCAAGCTGGTCCTACCCCTCGCCCAAGCCTCTGTGATGCTTCTAAGTGGAAAAAAAACTGCCGGTGGACAAACACGGCGGAACGCACACCGGTCATACTTCTCTTGGCGTGCTCTTTCCCTCCACCTTCAGGCTCCATTTGACTTTTGTATTTCCTTTCGGAGACTTTTTTCTGGGACACATCTGAGTGAATTTCCCCAGTCTTGCCATCATGAAGTGGCTGGTATCTATGCGCGCAATGCTGGCCAGGGGCAGTCGCAGTGCCCCTGTGACCCCTGCCTCCAGCCCCGTCATGCCTACAAAGGCAGATCTGCACGCCAAACAGGTAAGCTGCAAGAAAGGTTTGGAGCTGCATGCTGAACTCGAGGAGAAGAGCGGCTTATTTTGGTCTGGTTTTACTGTAATGATGCTGAGTATTAAATTCAGAGGTTTTTTTGGTCAGCTTGGATAGGGATTTCCCAATCAGTTGTGCCAGCTGAATGCTGCTTTTATATGTCTCAAATGGCTTTTCATCAACTCGTGGGGTGTGTATTCAAGCTATTTTATTTTTACTGACTTTTATGATCCATCTAATTGGTTTTGGATTTTGGTCAGATGAAAATGAATTCTTTGCTCTATAGATGTCTTGCTTGCGTGTGTGTGTATGTATCTGCAGCCTGCACAAAATCAGTGTCCAGGAATGCTTACAAAAAGGCATGAATGAAACCGAGTTTATTTGGTTTGGATCTCCTGCTTCCTTTTTACTCACAGTGAATTCAATTCAGAGCTTAACTGTGCTGTTGTATGGAAATATCCATACAATCCTTCATGTAAAAAAAATGTCTCATTCTCTCCAAACATAATAAAAATACAATCAGCTGCATGTTCTCAAGGTCTGCCCATAAATTTGCGGATATATGGTTGGAAAGGAAGTGAACAGCAGCTTTGGAGAATAATGGGTCATGCGTGTTTGTGTGTGAAACCACTGTAGTAGTATTAATCCCTGACCCTGACCCCTCGCTACACTGTTCCGCAACTACCCTCCGATGATACTCCATGAACATGCTGCTTGATCCTTTTCTAACAATGAGCCTCTGCAGTTGCTGCTTGTAGCTGAAACAACAAAAAATAATTGCAACATATCTCAGTTTTTGTTTTCCTTCTCTCACACAACATGAATCAGCACTGGTCCAGTCGCAAAGCACCGGGGGGCAGCAAACTCATTACATGCTGATAAATGACCCCTAAACATGTCCTCGTGTGTGTGTTTAGTAGCTGTAGACTAATGTATGCTGCACAAGTATTTTTTCAACTTGAACAAGACGGGAGATGGGTATTTATGATAAGGATAATATTTTTTTTGTGTTGCTCAAATGAGTCACATGCATTTTTCACAACTGTTTTAAACTGACTTTGGATAATTTAGTCTTTTGTGACCTGATAAAAGGTTTTGAGATTCTTGAAAATCTCAAAGTAAAAGTTGCTTGTTGGGAAAAAAATGAATTGACTAGTACCTTGGAATGCAAATGTAAGTTTAAAGGCATATGATAGCCAGCATAGTGCTCAGAAAAATAAGCCAAACTCAAATGCAACAGGACAAAGTCTTAAGTCATCCTTGGAAGACTGCAGATTTCTGAAATGTGAAGAAAAGTCTATATTTATTAAAGCATGAGTGATATGGGATTTTGGGGGCCAATACCGATACCGATATTGGGGGCTACAAAAAAACGACATCCGATATATCGGCTGATATCCGATATGTCGGCCAATATATTTAATGAGAACATTGATATACACAGGATTTATACTGTCATAGATTAGATGATGGTGGACATGAGGAGTAGCAGTTGCATAATTGTTTATCTCACAAAAAGGATTTACACAACTGTAAAAGGCTGTATAATAGTCTTACATTAAATCATGATGAGCATGTTAAATAACAGTAACTTCTACAGTATTGTGACGTTCTAGTCAATTGAAGTCGCAGGTGATAGAGTAGTTCAGCTGCACTCCTCAAGTCTCAATACAACAAACTATAATTAGAAGGCAGTTTTACTTACTTTTTACGCAGGCACATATGTAAACCAGCAGAGACTATGTGGCAGTAACACAAATCCTTCAGTCATGGTGTTGAACTGAAAAACACAGAAAAATTCCCTCCGCCCATTTAACTTAGCTAATCTACCAACAGACACAGTATGAGACATACACACAAAACACACAACAGTAACCTGCTTTTCACACCTGTTCGCAACTTGTAAGGTAGTGCATGGTCAACTGACTCGGTCAAACAGGAAATGATACGAGTCACATGACTCAGCACAAACTGTCCTTATAACACATACAGACAGTTTGGTACAGTATCTGTGATTACGTGACAGAGATTCAAATTACATGACGTTAAAAACACTCTATTACAGTTTCACATTAGGTAATGACGGACATGTGAATTAACACTTGTATACAGTATCTTTGATTATGTCACAGATACAACTTACACAACGTTAAAATGCTATAATAAAAGTCCCTCCAGAAAATGAGATTATGTGGTCACATAATTCAATAATAAAACAAACCGTGTACATTATGCAGGACTCGAATGATTTCTTAACCCCTGCAAATACAGTGTAAGACCCATATGACTTCCCGTTAATTGTCATTCTAGTGTGTTTCTTCTGGTTTATTTGTTGTCTCCACGTGTACTGAAACTGTTCAGACCATGTAGTGGAGTGTTTCCTTCCCTATCCAGAGTACAGACAGGGTTGGAGGCCACAGTTTGTGTGTTCCTTACCAGCTTTTCTAATGAGGACAGAATAATACTGAATCCCCTAATCTGTACTGCAGGAATGTCTGTGACTGAGGCTCAGAGATTGAAGGGCGGGTCTATGTCCCAGTCACCAACTCTACAAAATCATCTAGGGTCTTTGAGAAAAGAAACAAAACCAAAACATGGCTCGATGACCCTGGCAGGTTTTTGAGCTAGAATGTCACAACTTGAAGAAACGACTCACGACTTTGCAACGTTCCAGACAAGTCAAGGCGAACTGCATGAGGGCAAGGAACTGTGATAGGGAGATGTAAACAAACCAGCATAGCAGACCGTGTGAGGCTTGCTCGTTTATAGTCATTTCTATGACCAGAGGTGCTTGGTCCTTCCTTATTTGAGGGAAACAAGAGGAAAAACAGCGTATAAGGCAAGAGAAGCTGTTCTACTCTTCTAAGTTACGTTATTTTTATATTTGGACACTACATCTATGTGGTGTCCACGCCAATGGTGTTTCTCGGGCTGTGATGTCAGAACTCAAAACTGGGAGTACATTGATCTAGTATAAGTTCACAAGCGGGAAGTTACAGGTTTGACTGACATTCCAGTGCATTTTCACTTGTAGAAGTTTGGAAAAGCACAGGTTATGGGTTGTCTGGAATGCAGCATTAGCAACACTACAAGTAGTTTTTCTTGGTAGTTCTTCCCAGTTCATCTGGATTGGTTTAGCTCTTTCGAAAATGTTTCATCTCTCATCCAAGAGACTTCTTCAGTTCTACAAGTAGTTAGAAAAAGCAATTATCCAGCTTTAAATGCATGATCAGTAGGGATTTTTAAAGATAAATGAAAACTAGCAACTTGAGTAAATGTGAGAAAACTGCCACAAGTAATGAATGGAGCACATTGGACTTAAGCTGGCTCAAACATAGGACTCTGATTTTTGTGGGATCTTTGTAATATCAGTGGAAACCACACAAAGCTGATGGAAACAAATGAAAACCACCCACTTTAAAGCTGTCTGGCAGTTAAAGATTAAACCCTGTCAAACACTCTCGAAGGAGTAGAAAACCAGAGAAAGACTCAAAGAGAAACAGGCTTCGGGTGAGGGGAGGAAGCAAGAGCTTGACCTTGAGTTGCCCTCTCTCATTTCTTTATCAGGTCACTGACTGATAAGAAGGGAAGTGTTCCCCACAGCTGTGCATGTTAGTGTGAGCAGCTTTTGTTTTATCAGTGGATAAATTTACCATGAATCACTTACCGCTATCAGCCTTTTCCAGGCCTCCACCTACATTAAGGTGAATCCTCTAAAATCAATATAAGAACCACACAATCTCATTACAGAGAGAGTTTTTGTTTATGTAGTTTTCTTCTTAACATTTTACAGGTGATATATTTGTGATCAAATCACTTGATTGTGCTGAATGAAATCTTTATTCATTGTGGCACATTTTAAAGAACACATCACTTCTTATGTTCTGGATGGTTTAATGGGCAGTGATTGTTGCTAAATGTATTTTTTTATAACATCAAAACCTATTTTGAAGGTGCAAAACTGCTTTATGACCCTGTGTCCTAAAAATAATACAACTAATTTTTCAACTAAAAATGTGCAATGTGTATGCTTGTGCTCTTAATAAGACCTCAAGGTTGGAAAAATGTTGATATTTAATGTATCTGCTAAATTTTTAACAGTAATAGGGTTGATGTTTATTTTATAAAGATTCACAGCAGATAAAGACTAATTCCTCTTTTAGGATCTCATACTAATTAATTGCTGTTATCTTAGTTTATCCCTGAAAACAAAAGGATTAACACATGACACATAGACAAACCCTACAGTGTTTCTCTGAATTTAATTCAAGTGTTTTAATACACCTACAATACATAACACAGAGCTCCACATTAACTACATGGTTAAAAAAAAAAAAAAACTCCCCAAGGAGCAGAAATTAACTTTCTGAAACATAAACATGTAGAATGTGTTTAATGGTATGATCTGTAAGTTGATGTTGCTTTTCAAAAATATGAGAAATGATAGTTAAAGTGGTGCTCCTGTATTGTTTTTCGAGTATCATTGTAAGGTGTGTGAAGGTCAAAGGCATGTGACGGACACGGTGCAGCCAGCCAGCTGTAGGATAACTTGCCTTCCTTTGTGAGTCACGTCTCGTCAGTTGAACAGTAATTGCTCAAAATCACTCTGAACTAATGTTTCCATTTTGTCGACTCAGACAGACCAGAGGTGTACGACCTCAATTGCTCTCGCGCTCCTCTGTCTCCCTCTGTCAGCTCTCTATTTCAGTTCATTGAGTGTAGCTGCTTCATCGCCACATCTCCCCATCTGCCGGGTCTGTTCCTTTCTACTCTCTTTTTCCACTTCTTCAATTTTCCTTTCCTCCAGTGATGTGGTAGGAGATATAAAGATGGACATTGGTCTTATTATGTGAAGGGCATTCATTTAAGTTAAACCGAGGGTATATTTTATACTCCGCATTCTTTCACTCGGTCTCAGTCATAGGCCATTATTTCTCATCCTCTTTTCTTCAGAGTCAACAAGAAAATACAGGGATTATGTGCACAGCCTTAAAACACACCTGAAAAACTGAACTAGATCAGTTCTAAAAGTTACAGTTGTTCATGACCGAAGGGACAGGATGCCAGATACAAGGAGTTGAAATGAGTTTCCTCCATATGGTGGCTGGGTGCACCATTAGAGAGAGGATGAGGAGCTCAGTCACCAGGGAGGAGCTCGGAGTAGAGCCGATGCTCCTCCACATCCAGGAGGGCCAGCTGAGGTGGCTCGGGCTGTTTGGAATGCCTCCTGGACGACTCCCTGGGGAGGTGTTCCTGGCATGTCCTGCTGGAAGGAGGCCTCAGGAAGACTTAGGACAGACTATGTCTCTGGCTGGCCTGGGAATGCCTCAGGATTCCCCTGGAGGAGCTAGAGGATGTGTCTAGGAAGAGGTAAGTCTGGGCATCCCTGCTTAGACTGTTGCCTCCGTGACCTGGCCCGTATGTATGCCCGTATGACCTGTATGTACGTACATATGTGTATGTATGTATGCATGCATGGAGTTAAAGTTATTTATTGACAAGAAGGACATACAGAAACATCTAACATATGTTGAATGAAACCTAAAAAAAATAATGAAGTAAATCTGATATTGTCGGAAAAAAGTTAAAGACGGGCGGCACGGTGGTGTAGTGGTTAGCGCTCACGCCTCACAGCAAGAAGGTCCCGAGTTTGATCCCCGCACCATC
>JAPTGZ010000005.1:46225834-46241708 GCA_029814645.1 Fowleria isostigma
CGTAGTTACCATGGAAACACTGTCATCTTCTACATCATTGATTCACCAGTAAAACCCATGGAGTTGGATCAATGACATTGGATGGAGACACTGTTTCTGTTCAGTTAATGATATATTTTGTTGAAAGTCACTTTTTCTTCAGCTTTATCTGCTTTTGATATAATAATCCTCAACTTCACTCTTAAATCTTATGTACATCTGCATGATCAGCAAATTAAATGTTGGAAAATACCTGATTTTACCTGAAAAATAAAATACTATCTTAATAGTATTTAGTATTATATCATCTTAATATTACAATAAATGGCGATAAACTACTTAGGCATGGTTAAATTTCTAGAGAGATTTATTTGTGAATTTGTTGCAAATTTCACACTGGGTCCTTATGGGTTAAAGTGAGCAAAGCATGTGCTGTTGTTGTGTCATCCCATGCTGAGGTTTGTCTCTGATGTTTTTGACTGCATCATGGCTCTGATTGGATGCAGGACAACATACAAGCCTGCGTGTGGAAGAAAACTTGCTCTGTGTTCGTTCCGAGGCTGGTATGGCACCAGTACATGAACATGCATATACACACACACAGCCTCCAGGCCTTCTGCTAGTTCAAAGGTAGGTTTGCTAATGATCCAAGAGAGACTGTTCACTTGTTCAGGGTCATAAAAGAAGAAAAGGAAAGACGGAGGCAAATGAACACGCATAGCAGAAGGGCTTTACATGTTTTTGTGTACATTTATTCAGTAAGCTGCTCCCATCTTTATCCCATCTTTATGCTAAGGTTAGCCAACCGCCTGCTGAATCAACACATAAATTATTCATATGTCAAAATGTAATGTACCAAACTGTTCCTACTTAAAAGTCATTTCCATATTGTAGAAAAAAACAGTATCACAGTATCTTTTCTGAATCTGCCTGAAGCTGTGCTCTCTCCACCTGATGCTTGTTGTAGGTTACAGTAAGGTCAGTTGGGAGGAATGTACACACTGATCTAAACTGCACACACATACAGGAGGTTTTGTGTAGATCAGCTTTACCTCCACCTCAGATTTCCTCCATTTGTCTCTCTTCAGCTGTCTGTCAGTGCCGACTCTGTTTTCTTAATGTCCTCTTCCCTCCTTCCTTTATTCTCTCTCATTCTCTCCTTTTCACATCACCCCAGCACTTCTTTTTTTTTTCCACTGCGTCTCCCGTCACTGTCTTTCTGCTCTCACCCATTCCCAGCATTCCTGTCTCACTCCTTCCCTGGCCTCCTCTGCCTGTCTCCCCTAAGTGGAGTCTTTTTTCTGATTCCATTCCCTCCAGCTCACTTACTGGTATTTTCCTTTGACCTTTATCCCCTCTTCTTTGTCATATTCTTTTTTTTTCCATCCCTTTCCTCATCTTGCTCCACCTCTGCTTCTGCTTTGCTTTCGCTGTATCTTTTCTCTGTGATATTTATAATGAGAAAAGCATCAGGAGTGAGTTAACACACACACACCTGGCCCACTTCTGTTGCTGCATTTGTCACAGATAACCTTTCAATTCTTTTCTCTTCTCTACTCTTTGACTTTTTTATGTTCATCACTCCGGGGTATCTAACCATGACCCCGACAGCTGAAAGGAAACATCTGGAAAAGCCACAACAACTGGTGTCAAAAGTGTCAGACCAGGCATGGAGCAAACATCTTTACACATCTCATAACACATGCTAACAGGGACCATAGCTTTGTGTGGATGTGTGTGATGTTTATAATCACACGGTGTGGATGATTGCTGATATTATGAGTCAAGCTAGTGGTCTCTGTGGTATTGAGTCAGGGCTTATATGGCAGTGGTGGTAGATCAGTATTGGCATGATTACTAGTAGAGCTGCATAATGTATTGTTTGAATATTGTCATTGCAATGTATATGTGCGCAATAGTCAGATCACAGGTCCTACAATGTAGGTAGAAAATGAACTCAATGTGTTTGGGTACTTGACATGCACCGCTTGCAGCGATCCACTAATCACAATCATTCTTTATCAGTTTGTCGAAGCAGACCACACCCCTACACATGAAGGCCGAGAGTTAGTCACTGGTAACAACATTGAAAAATGAGCAATGAAAAAGACAAAATTACTGAAAACAAAGACTCGGTGCCAAAAAGAAAAGCAATGTCAGTTATATGAAATATAATATTATAATTATTTCATCTACAAGAAAAATGATATTGAAACACATGTTCTCTGTTGACAGTGCCATGCACCTGTTGACATATCAAGAGGTAACACAACTAATATTTTAATTCTTTCTTTTTTGTGCGTTGTTTACATTTTCGGGAGGTATTTATATTAGCCTTTTTTTACTTCTAACCTCTCCTACATAATTGCTGTGATTTCTAGAATTTTTTAGTTATCCTTGGTGTTTGTGATGTGCAAATAAACATTCAATATGTTTAACCATTTATGTCAGCATCACACAGCCATTATATCCTCCTGAGTATTTTTTCATGTTGCAATTTATATATTGCCTGATTAAAAATATTGCAATGTCAGGTTTTTTTCCAATATCATGCAACGCTAATGACTAGGTTTCTTGACACTTCCGAGGCACCTGGAAAGAGGCGGGTATGAGGGTGAAAGTATAAGTACACAGTTCATAGGCCTCAACCATAGACTTCTTATAGAGATTTTTAATTACACTGTTTTCCTCTTGCATTCAGATCAAACATCTCCATAACTTCAATCCTCTGCCATGTGGAAAAACATTAAGAGTTGACACTAAGACATTGTGGTTGCATTGGCAATTTTCAGGTGTGAAGATTTGTGAATGTGAAAGTGAGGGATGCTGGAGAGAATGGCATCAATCATCCACCCCTGGGTTATGTTTAAGGGATCACATCTGAATGTTTTTGATAAACAAATAGAAAACACAAACCAACCCTGAGACGCAGATGACTGGATGAAAAGCTTGTTCTGGTGGGATATTGGGTGGCGGTTTGTTGCAGTACCCTCCCTTGGCACAAGCTTTTACAGGGCGCTTAACAGAACGAGCACACATGTTTTTTTGGAGCGGTTAGCCCTCACATTTAGACTCATCAGTACCCACAACCAGCATCTATGCACTCATTATTTTTCCACATTTTTTTCAATCCAGACATGTCGGTTTTTCTTCTTTTCTACATTTGTGTCCGTTAAAAGGCTTATGTAAGGGCCAATAAAATGCCAAATGGAAATCATTACTCCTCCTCATATATTTCTGTATGTTTACTTGAGCAGAAGCACCCCGTGAGGGAATTTCCTGCATGTATGCGGTAGACTTTTATTCCAATTACCTTACAGCAAGTGAGTCCTGCAACAATTGCTTGCCAATATACTTGTTTTTCTTGCAAATATAGAGGATATAACATCAAATCAAAGCTTTATTGCTATCACTAAACACATTGCTTGATGTATGAAAAGAGCAGCTCTGTGCTCTGAATATAACTCTAGTAACAAAAAGCAGCTTTTACACAGTTAATTTAGTTATTGCAGTTAATTATCACACACAAATTAGTATTGATTTAAAACTTGCAAATAAATGTAGGCAGTTGTGGGTACAAAAGACTAGACAATAAATATTATGTGGGTTTATATAAGTGAACAGGTTTGGGTACTGTTGCCTTACACTGTCAAGTATTCAGGCTTGTTTAACTTGGGTGGCCCTGGTGAAATCACACCCGTGACCCCTGGGATTTGAGTCGTTTTGGTAAGGTCACAAGGGGGTGCTCAGTTGAATGTCAGACTCATCTTACAAAGCCCTAAAAGAGGAAAAACCACAGGACAACACACCCTTGGACACCATTTGTCAAATGTGATTCTTTCTCCAGAATTAACTTGTACAACCTGTTCCTTCATCTGAATTATGCAAACCCCAGAGATTTAACTTGTGACACATTTTATTCCTGTAGAATAACTCAGCCTGTGTTTATGCTGTTTGGGATTCAATGAAACACAGCTTTTGGTGGTTTTATGACAACATATAAATAATGCAGCTCGAAGCAGACCCAGCGATCATAATGCAGTCATGAGGTCACAGGCTCACTCAGTGGTGCGTGACCCCTCCAACCTCCGGCCAGACTGTAGAGCACTGTGGCAACTTTTGATGTGTCCATGGCCTTTTGGTAACAGTAAATGGACTGTGAAACTGCATGTTGCGTTGCTGAAACTGGAGCCTTGTGGGTGCTCGTCTGTGTCTGTGCTTCTGTGTTATTAAAAATGAAATGAAATGAGGTCTTTTACAGTAATATAAATTATGAAGTAGTTTTTCAGTAGTGGGTGGGGTGGTACTTGAGTGTTTAATGCTGCTATCTCACAAAGGGAAATACTTGGATTTGATCCCAGTTGTAGATCTTTATGTTCATGTGTTATCTCTATACAGACGAGTGACAAGTTAAAGGAGAAAACAACATAAAGTGTATTTTAAGATATAGAATTTGTTGGCTGAATGTTTTGATGAGTTTGTAAATTTTGAGAATCCCCCTTTGGTTATGTTTCTTTTCACATAGCACAAGCGCCAAGTGAGCTAAAATGCATCACCACAAACCATGTAAAAACTTCATTCCAATTGGTAAGATGTGTCTGGGGAGATTAGATATAGCAAGAAGGTCCGATGTTGAGCTCATGAATATTTATGCATAAGAAACATTATCCATCTAGCTACTACCCAAGCTACTACAGTTTGTGTATATTTCACTATATTTCACCATATGCCAGTCTTACAAGTATCTAATTACAGCAATATTCAATTCAGTCTTCTAGAATTCATCTGGTTGTTGGGTGATATAGAGGTTGGATCATAATCTGACTATGAAGGAACCACTCCAGGGCTCATCGGAACCAAACCATACTGGGTCCAATGGTTGGGAATGGATCTGATTGTTTTGGTCCACACCTCAATATGGCTGAAAAGTTCAGACATGAACTAATGGCTGCTGGTGTTTAAACTTTTTAGAAAAGTCTTGGTCCACCACAAATTGTCAGAACAGCTTCAGTGTGCTTTGCCATTGATTGTGCAAGTCCGTGAACTCTACTGGAGCAGCAAACACTGTTCTAACAAAAGTTATTCCCTAGTTTTCTGATTTGATGATAGTGGTGGAGAGTGTTGTCTGTCATGTTGAACAGAAACATAACAGTTCAGCTGGGTTTATATCTGCATGTGAAGGCAATAGCGTATGATTTATATAATTTTTGTATTCATCAAACAATTCAGTGACCTCTTGTTCCTATACACATAGGTTGTTGTCATTCTAGAAGAGACCACTTGTTTTTTCTTTAATTTTTTTAAGGGTCTGTGTGTAAGTTCAGTGAAGATCTAATAGAATATTCAAAATCAGTTACAACGCAACTCAATGCTAGTTTATGCACAAACTTATTGCTACCTGAAACCATATGGCAGGCCCTGATTTCATGTTTTTAGTGAGCCAGGCAATGATTAATTGTATATGCAGTGCCCAGTAGTGGCTCACAATACTTCACAGTCAGGGCTGTTTTATAGCCTTCTCCTGTCCTGATATGGCTCTTCCTCTGTGCTTTAGGTGGGTTTATTTTTCACCAAAGTGCAAAGCACCGCTCCATTAAAACAGTCATTTCCGCCTTAACATCACAACCTTATTGCCTCTGCCATTCCACTGTATAATGTTTTCCCATAAAGCGTGTTAACTTTGCCATTAATAAGTGTTAAACATGAACCACCGACTCTTGACAGTGTCTCCAGAGGTACAGAGCTGAATTCAGATTCTACTCACCCGTTATGCTTTCACTTTTACCTCTACCACAACACCCTCCATTGGCCTCCCCATATGGCCAACAAAGATCTGCTGTTTAGGCCAGAGAGTTTCTCACAGGATAAGTCTCCTGATACACATTGGGGCTTGGTTTTATTTACTGGCTGCTGTTGTTGTTGCTCCCACGTGAAAGCTCATAGTGCATTTAACAACCCTAGGCTTTTTGCTGATGTATCCACAGAGGCTTTTCTGAGCTCTGCTCATTTCCTCTTCCAGCCCAGTGACCTTGATTGTTGTCACTTAAACAAGCAATGGGTTTGTTTTATTGCATCTGGAAAAGGGATAGTGACATTGCCAAAGCTCACACCCAACGGGAGTCTGTTAATGTGAATCTTTTCAGCTTCTCCATCAAGGAACAAGTTCTTCTCTCTTTCTGTTCATGAATAGCACTCACCCTAACTACTCTTATTTTTTGCCTAACCTCTTTAATGGCATAGTAACTCTTCTCATATCTTAGAGACGTGAAATGCAAACACAGAGGGTCTTTATGACTGTCAACATCGAAAGGTCATTGCCTCAAGTATGGGGTCATAGGTTGAAGGTTCAGGTCATACTTGAGCCTATAAGTGGAGTTTGTGGTGGTCCTGAAACCTCAGGCAAATGAGCAAACATTTTCCCTCATAATCCCTTAATGATGAGGAAGGGCTGTCAGCCATCTTGGCCTGAAGAGACTCATTACTGGAGTCATAATGAGAGGACAAGGAGTTCTTTGTAGCATCTACCAAGGTTCACGTGCTACAGGCCATTTGCCAATTGCTTGTATGCCGAAAGTCAGCTGCCCCTTTTGGAGATAAAAAGAAAAGTGGCTTTTGTATTGGCCATGCCACTTTCAAATACAGAACCCTACATGAAGTACCCAAGCCTTTTTCTCATAATTAGAAATTAAACGTTACATGGATACAAATAATGATGAATATTTTAACTTGCAGCTGCAGTAGGCTCTGACTCTTATGGGGAGTAAGCAGTTGAGAAAGTGGCTGGCTGGCTGGCTGGCTGGCTGGCTGGCTGGCTGGCTGGCTGGCTGGCTGGCTGGCTGGCTGGCTGGCTGGCTGGATGGATGGATGGATGGATGGATGGATGGATGGATGGATGGATGGATGGATGGATGGATTTTCTTGTGCCTTTTCCTTTCTGTAAATGTCTGGTTTAGAGATGTATACATTGGCCAGCAGCTTTAAGCATTATTTCACTTTAATGTAAACTCTTTTCAGACTTACTAATATAATAAATATTGCTAATCACTGCAATGGCGTTTTGACTGTATTTAATGACAATTTCAAGATTTACCGAGAAATTCCTGCTTTATCCAAGCAAAAGGATACAATTATTCATTAAAGTTCAGTTAGTATGAGTCAAAGGATATGATTCATGAGGAGAGTCAGGTTTCAGGTACTTTTCAAACAGATGAGCTGCCCACAGTGCGGGCTGGCGTGAAACTCTGTTGTCCTGACCAGATGAGGAAGGTCATTACATACTTGATAAACAGGGAATGACAACAGTTAAAATGGTCCAGAAGGGAGAGAGACCAGTCAGGAGTCACAGCACTGTTTCTTTTATTATTCAGTACTTATTTAAAAAAGATGTGGATGGTAGGAGTTAACTTGCCTCTGGATTGGAAGCAGATGCAGGCACCTCATTCAGGTTTAAACCCTTAATCGCTCCCTGCATCTGGGTCTCTGTTTTCGACCTTGTGGAGAGAACAGCTGAAGGTACAATACGTTGAGGCTGGGGGTTGAGGATGCGGGAGGGGTGAGAGGGAAGGAAAAGTGTGAGCCAAAAGGGAGAAATCATGGTACGTTGTGTCAGGGACACTGGCTCATGCCATGATTTAAGAAACTCAGTGTTTCTCTGTAGGTTACACTTAGTGTTAGGCCATTTAAATTAGGCTGCAATAGAGTATGAGAGGTACAAGAAGCAGAGGAAGTGAGTAAAGAATGGAGACCTAAAATTATATGCTAGGCTGATCTTATAGGAAGGGTGGTAAGTGCCAAATGTTTCAACTTAAGAATACAAAAGGTAGACTCACTTCATGTCACAAATTCAACCTAGTCAAGGTCCTTTGGATGGCTTTTTATACTTCGATGTAAGGGGAATGGAAAGCCATGTGACATTCAACTCCAAACAGCTCACATTGATCTGAGGTTTTTGTGTGTCTCTTTTTGGGAAACATGATTTGAGAATCCTTGGTTGCCACTGATTTAGCCTGCCCAAATTCTTAACATACATTACATTAGCCACATAATCACATCAATTCATGCAAGTATCCATGTGGTGTTTATCACACACAAGCATCAAGATGAGCATTAGCCAGTTTGTGGGAGCATGGGAGGAGCGACCATTGGCTCTTCTTCCCTTACTGTCATCAGATCAGCATTGGCTGATATTAATTTCTGTGAGCTTGACAGGAGCCATTAGTCTTGGGGAGTAGGTTTGAGTTACAGTGTTTAGGGGGTAAGGATTCTCTGGCGCAGCCCCCACTATATACACTATGTGTTATACAATAGCCCAGACCACAGACAGGAGGTAAGGGACGGAGAAGCATTTGGACAGACAGTAGTAGACATGTGGGAAAGATGAAATGTCTTTTAAGTCAGTTTGCAAACTTACAGATAATCTTGAGCAGCAAAGAGAAGCCCATCTCTGCTGTTGTAGGTAGAAGATAACAAGAAAATTAGAAATATAGAGTCCCATATATTGTAAGATCTGCATGTGAGACCAATATCTATATGTTTTAACCCAATTCCAACCAGATAAAACTGTAGGATCTGTTGTTTTGCTGACTATGCCATATTTTAGGATGTTTCACTTTGTCTCATCCTTGATACGCTGCTCCCCACATGTGTTGAGTGAGCAGAAGGAGGAAAAGCTGGTCTCATGGGCTATGCCTGCTGTCTCCAGGTCAGAACTATACAATGTTTTCCGGGTGCACACAAGACAGAGTGAAAGGAAACAGAGAAAAGGTCTGTGGGTTGAAAGGTAATGTCCTCTCCCACATCCAACAAACCTCAACTCGATGACTGATATCTGGATCAGTCCAGCAATGGTTACACTCCCACCCAGCAGCCACTTCCTCTCTGTCTCTTAGCATGAGTGGACTGTGTACAGTGGGCGCTAAGCAGAACTGATGTTTGACATAAAATTCAAACATACATTTGTCTGTTACTGTGATTGGACATTAACAGAATTTGCAATGAATATAAGAAGTAATATTAATGCTGCTTACTCTTTTATTCAATTGTCCCTGTCTACATTGGCATCAAGAGGTACCCAGGTGCAGGTACTGTCTCTGATGAAGTTTTCCATAGTCCATCTGTTTTTAGGGCCTAATGATGAGAACTGGGAGAAAGCCAAAACAATGTTGACTTGTTTTCTAATTGTTCCGTATGGATTGTATGATGTTATCACTTTTGTGACAGAAATCTACTAGGTTTATTGGAATCTAGATAAGGCCTCATTATTATGAACCACTGTACCATAGTGTCAGTCTTTACAGGTGTATCCAAATGAGTCACACTCCTTTGTTGGTGCAGATTTGCTGCTTTGTAAAGTGCCTCTAGTGTGCTTTCACCCCAGCTTTTTGCTTAACACACTCTCCCATGACCAATTACAACATATAATGTACTATAAAACATTTTCTATGAGCAAATCTACATGTATGCATGCACATTTACTCTAAGTAGAGTGTGAGTTTGTGAAAGAGAGATATGTGTGAGTCTTTTATGTGTGGGTGTGTGTGAGCCTCATTTTCCCAGGTCTCCACTCCAGCGTAGCTCTTGGCGCTAAAAGCCCAGGCTGTAACACTTTAATAGCTGAGTTGTTTACTCTTTATACCGACCCACTTCACCTCCATTTTGGGAGGGTTCCTCTGCCCCTGGCATAGCGGCATGTAGACATTTTTACAGCTTAGTATGCCCAACACCATCTTGCTAACGGATTTTATGGCCCAATTGTTGGAGCGTGTGTGTGTATGTGTGTTTTATATTAGCTGCAGATTATGCAATCAAACTTTGACAAAACTGGAGCAGTTTGTTATGGAGCAAAGTTTCTTCTGTAAACTCAACAGGTTGCTGAAGTTTTGTACATGCTGTATATAGGTTTATTTACTGCTATCCTTGATTATGCTGCAAGCCTCAAATGTTTCTATCCTGCTATGCTATTTCTTGGCAAGAGACGGAATGTCCTGTCTTAAGGAAATCATTAACAAGTAAGAATTTTAGATCATATGAACATTCAGTAACTGTCTGTAAGCAGACTAATGTCCAGTAACCCAGTCATTATTGCAAAGTAATTTCTTACTGGGCAAGTCAAAACCCCAATTTGAAAGTTGTAATTATATAAAGATCAGCTTGTTGTATATTAGCCCACATATATACAGTAGGTCTTGCAAACAGGCCCTTAAAGTCTCCACTGAAACCACAACCACCCTTCAAAAGACGAGGTGCAAATTTTCCAGAAGGTTTAGATCTGATCCCATTTAACATCTGACATTTCCACAGACGTTCCAGTGGAAATGTCAAAGCGGCACCTTGCAGCACTGTGAGCAACCTGTTGTGTTAGCGAGGGGTGGCCCCGGTGGTAAGGGCACCCCAAACATCGGCAATAAGTTAAACAAGGTCAGCTTTATCTAGAGAGTAAAGCACGATAGTTTTCCTAGAGGGTATTACTGTGTGGACAGTATTAATATCACAGCTGCAAACCATGAAGGCTTCACCAACACTACAATTATGCTGCTTAGGCCTGTGGGAGGAAAAGTGTAGTTACAATACAATGATTAAAGGTGATCAGTGCTTGCCAGGAAGTTGACATTTTCAATATTTGGCCACAGCAGCAAGCTTTGCATTGCACGCACACTTGGACTTTTCATCTTGTGAAGGAGGTAACGGTTCCAAATGGAGCGCTGGGAACATGACTCAAGTCCACGATGGGAGGAAAATCTGATCGGCTTGATAGTGTGTTTGTGTGTGTTCTCTGCATTATGTGGTTTACTACTGCAGTATTCTTAGGCTTAAATAGTTGCTTTTGCTCTTGTCTGTGCAATTGTGATAAATGTTGGACAAACATTATTAAAATAAGCACTTTTTAATATTGATATTTGTAGCTGTCAACACCATAAAGAGACATTATGTGGTAAAATGAGAGGGACACTTCAGAATAAATGAGTCATTTTGTCAGCAGACAGTCTGTGTATTAAAAGGTAGGGAGGAACTTCAGGAGGGAATAATGGATACATTTTCCACCACTGTCCACAAATCTGCCAAGCCCAAACACCGAGCTGAGACAGCAGCCAGCTTACTTAGTGGCTGCACTCTGTCTGTCCTCAGCATTAGACACTTCAGCTAATGTTTTGGGCTGAAGCATTAGCCGCACTGGGTAAAAGTATGTTTGCCTTGGAAGTGGCAGCAGAGCCGGTGAGCACTGCCATCCATGTCAAGTGGTACACCGTATAATACCATCCCCGGCGAACTTGGAAGCCCAACGTGAGGAATTACATCTGCGGTTGTTTCAACACGAGCCTGAAGTGGTCGGCCCGGAGGCAGTATCACATCCAGAGGTCAGAAGGGGTGTAATTAAGGGAAATCTGTTTAAATATTTTAACATATTTATTGATGCTCTGTGACATGTGGAATTATGCCCCTCTTGCGTCAGGACTGCGCAGGCTTCCCAGTAAGATCTCTTTAGCGGCAAGCCTCCATCTGTCCTCACTGGAAAAAGTACATGAACTCTCCATCAGCAAAGCCGGCTGCTCGCACGTTTTCTGTAGCAAAAGTTTTTGCAGACTTTGATAAGTCATGCTCAGCCTGAGACACATGGAAATTGGCATTTCTTTAACTTTTACTCGCAGGTACCTGGTCAATACCACACTCCTTTAAACTTAGAGATCTTACTATAAAAATGCAGATGGTTTTCTTTTGCCTCTCTTTGTCTGTTTGTCCTCTGCTGCACCTTTAATTTCCACCACTCAACCATCATCACACATGCACACAATTTCCCCAGTCAGTCTTAGCATCTTTTCATTCATGCAATGAGTCTTTCAGCAGGAGGGCACAGAAGTACTGTGGTTTAAATTGGGTACAGCATGAAGAGCATAAGTTGGTGGAAGTGCCCTTGAGCAAGACATCGACCCACTGACTCCTCTGCCAAAGCTGCCAACAGCTGAGGACTTCCAGACATGAAAATGTGGAACATCATAACTATGAAGTAAAGCATAGCAACAAATGAATGCAAGCTCAGACAGCCTTCACTGGATTAATAAAAAAAAAAAAAAATCCAGATTTAGTTCCAACTCTCCTTTCGACCCACTGCAAACACATCAAGGCCCTAGAAGCACTTTTTATGGTGCAACATATTTTTGCTATAAATCACAAAGCATTCATAAGCTCTTTTTTTTCTTTTTCAGCAGTGGTTTTTGAATTTATCTCTCATGACAGACACGCACAAACACAAAAAAAGTTTTTCCAAATGTCTGGTGCTTACAATGCTTAGAAAGTCGTAAAGAAACTCAGGGGTGGTCACAGGCTTTCTGTGCACTAACAGTCCAAGGTCAGCATTTGGGGACTCTGCACTGCTCATCTGCTAGGTACTTCAGACTCCTTGTAAACACAGAGCAAGTTCTCTGGAAGACCACCCCCAACCCCTCACCCCACTGTCTGTTCACAACACTGTCAGCCTGCACCCTCATTCTGACTGAGCTGCCCTTATTAGAGGAGCCTCTGCCTCTGTTCTGTTGAAGCCATCCATATTGAGACAGAAGCTGGACATTTTCTGCCCTGTAGCCTGTTATTGCAGCCTTTCGATGTCCTATTAGACCAATTCAGAACATCCACAGGAAAAAAATTAATGCTTGTGAGAGTGTGTCTTTCTTATGCTAATGTTGATATAATATCAACACTATTTAGGAACATTAGCTAGATCAATAAAAACATAGCCAGTAGAGTGTCTCTTAGAGGTATAAACATGTAATAACTCATTCTCGCATTCACTTGTGTTGACATGAGGTTTGCAAAGATTTTTTTTTAATATACTGGTTGGCTCTATTGTATTATTCACTTTAAAAACCCAGAGTTTCCAGTACATTAACCCAGAGATTTGTGGAAATATGGACTCACACAGAAAGACATTATGACTTTGGTGTGGAAAATGCATGAAACTATTTGTTCTCTTATACATCTTTCATGGTTAAAGTTATGGTCTTAACTAGAGGTAAGAAAATATATCAGTTCCATGATGTATGGTAATATTTTATTTCACAATACTGCATTGATATTAGAAAGTAATGCGTCAATATTTTTTAGGTATTTATTGAAATGCAGACATGGCAGAGGTTTATTTTTGGCTCTTGGTTTTCTTTATATTTTTGGGGGGAATCCTGCGAGCTCTTACATTTCTATATTCACATGGGTATTTTGCCTCTGTTGTTTGTATATGACAACAGTAATATTGTGATATCACAGGTCCTACATGTAGTTTTTTGAAATTAATAACACTGTTTTGTTAAACAATAGTTATTTCAAGTATCCTAAAACACTTTTTACCACCTGAAAGAGGCAGATGTTAGTTTTCCAGGAAATAATCTTCTTAAAAAAAGAAGTAAAACAAACATACAAAATATTGCCTTCTTATCAATATTGTGATATATTGCAATATATTGTGTTGTGATCATATTGTAATGTCAGATTCTTGCCAATGCACACCCCTAGTCCTAACTGAGTGCAAACAGAAGACTCTAAAAGTGTTTTTAAAAAATGTGTGAGAAAGATAATAACTGTTGAGTCGCTTGCATGAGCTTGAGTAGTAGAGATGTCTATCCATATCAAACCAAAGTTCTGTTTGTAATTAGCTATTAAGTTTTAAGTTACCAACAATGTGGTTTAGTGTGCTAAAGGTCAAATTCACATCTATGTTTCAGGAGGTTCGTTTTTATTTTCAAGATAAGACAAGTTTAAAGCTTAAAGGTTGGTGTCATTCCAGCCAGAGGCACAGAAACATTTCACACAAGACTCTCTTGGAAACAGCTTCACGGCAGCATAATAAACAGCAACAGTGATGATTAAGTTTTGAGCCCATAGCATAAAGCACATGGCACCTACTCAAACGCCTTGTCATTGTGCAGACCATCAAGAATGTGGAAGGAGTTTTTCACAGGCCTAGCATATTACCAGATCAAGACAAGTGTGATGATTTGTGTAGTTTTAATTGGAATATTTTGGTGAGAGGACATCTTGGCATCTGTAAGCAGACTTCACTGATGTGGTGCGATTGTGCAATGCAAAGTGACCTGTGTTTGATAGCCTTTTCCAGTTTTTTACGCAGAGGCAGGAGCTGTTGCTGCATCCAGGCTTTTCATTAAGCAGTGAGGAAATGCAGACCGCAGCTCTCCCTCACAGCTCTTGATGGATTATGTTTTCAGGGAGGGTGCGGGGGGATTAATTCAGATGCGGTCATAATTGTTTCAGTGGTCACTTTTTATAGTGGGAATGTTAGAGGACTTTGCCAGTTGTCAGATATTTTGCATAGAGAGAAATCACATTTAAGGCTGGTCTCTAGTCTGTACAGGTCCGATCCATGTCACGGCTCAGTTCAGCTCTGAATGATGAACATTAGTTTGTAGATATGAATTAATAAAAGTACACAGTAAAAAAACACCATAAAACAAAACAAATCACAAAAGTATCATGCAAACATGAGATGGTAAGACCAGATGGAGAGTTAAAAGCTGTTTATAGTGCAGTAAAATATAACTCATCCATGCATAATATTAAGTTAATATGCACATGCAAGGGGCTGCCTGATTTTATATGCAAATTGAGCAATCAAACTTTAATGTGGAAAATAGTTATACTGTTGAGTGTATGCTTTAACTCCAACTGCTCTACAGAGTCGGGGAGAACATGTGGAGGGTCAACCTCTGTCTTTCCCACAATTTCACCCACCAACATGTGCAAAGGGAAAAATAAATATATGGAACAACCTTTGAAAAGCTAGCTGGAAAGTGATGGATAAAAAAAGAGCAGGAAGAAAGGGAGCAAGAGAATTTCTGCATAAAATTAGTCAGCTCTTTGTATTTTTCTCTTATTTCATGTCATTTATACATTGATGGATGACTATTTTCACAAACAAAACATACTATATAACTCAGTGAGATTTGAGCTGTGCTGACATTTTGATTCAACATTATGCCCTTTTAGAAAGCTGTGGCCACATTACACTTAAAGATGCTGCCAGAGTTTATTTTTGCTCTTATTAATACAAACAGGATGTCAAATTCAGTAAGTGTACCTAATAATCTGTCAGCTGAGTGGACACTGTCCATGGCCTGAGGTTTTCTCTGGTCAGTTTTACCCTGGTAATAAAATACTTTTTAAAACTATCTCAAGTCAGAATAATGCATAATTCAGCTAATTTTCCACCCATCTCAGTATTGCCACTGCTTGGTGGTTGATATTTGCTTATGAGCTTCACAAACTCAGCATTTCATCACGATAATAGCAGCCTATTTTGTTCTAAGTTACAGCAAGCTTGGAGAAATCTATTTAATGCCATGTTTTTATGTTTTTCTGTCTGCGGTATTGCACTCTCGCTTTTCATGCATACATGCAGGAGTTGCCCTAATGAAAAAAATACTTCTCCGCTTCTGTCTCCTGTCAATGTATTACTTGTTTCTTTCACTTTTCAAGTAATATTTCTGACATCATTTCTCTGTGACTATAGGAAGGTGACTGTCTCTTGTGCTTGCATGTATGGATGTAGAGGATGTTATGTAAACTTATCATGAGCTTTTGCTTTGAGGTGAGTATAGGTTAAATCCACCAGTAGAAACACACCTACATGCATAACTCTACAGTAAAGTTTTCGGTCTGCTGCTGATAGTGCCGCTCCATCATCCTGTGAAAAGTAGCGTGACTCCCACTTCTTTCATCTGCTACCAACACCAGTGAACAATAAAAATATGCTGGTTGTGTGTGTTTTCAGTATCAGTCTGTAATCTTGCCTGTATTGTGTGTGTGTGTGTGTGTGTGTGTGTGTGTGTGTGTGTGTGTGTGTGTGTGTGTGTGTGTGTAGGAGTGGGTGGAATAGATTCAGTGGTTTTGACAC
>JAPTGZ010000005.1:46263339-46288723 GCA_029814645.1 Fowleria isostigma
ACACACACACACACACACACACACACACACACACACACACACACACACACACACACACACACACACACACTGCATCCCTGAGTTCACCTACACTACTCATCTACAGATTAATTAACAACTGTGGATGGGAATGAGGAGGTGTAGAGGTCATAGTGAGGAGACAAGCATATCATGAGCCAGACCTCACTGCTATGAAGCCAGAAGCTCAGTTAATTATATACTGCACTGTAGTCACCAATATGAGGAAATAATTAATTTGGCTCAAACTGTGGTGAAAGAGAGTACACTGAAGAAATACAGTGGCTAAAATATTGCCAAAATGAAGGGTTTTATTTCTTTCCGGCATTAAATGCACCAGGTGTTGTCATAAACCCAAATTAACTATGGGCCTGAGTCAATTAGAGGAACTTTTTTGCTTTTTTACATTGACAATTAAAACATTTTTGTGATTTTTCCAAGCAGTTTCATTATTAACTTTAATTGTCCGTAGATCTCCAGTACTATTAAATAAACATTTCCATTGTTGGTGCAAGTAAAGCCATGTGTTTTGCTCTGGTTCAACCACTGCCTTTTCACCTTTCTGTCACTTGAAATTCAGTAGGTAGGTTGATAATGAGCTTTTGTAAAGAGCTCTGAAAAACTGCTGAAATTATTACAGTCGAGACTGTAGAGACTGCCATTGTTAAGGTTAAGCTTTGCAAATTTTAATTCCCATATTCACTGTAATGCAACTCAATATTATTCCCGTGTTTAAACCTCCCTGCAAGGTAAATGTCCATATTTGTCAAACTTCATGCCTTTGGCTTTAAATTGAAATTAAGCTTATCAGAATTTAATTTTCCAGACATGGCAAGGCTGTCTTCACATAAGACAAGGAGCTATATCTGAATTTGAATCTTGTTAGTTTTGTTCTACTCTGTATTTTTATATTCTCTCTCTCAGGAATCAGTTATAAGGAAAATATCAATCTGACCTTGTCATAATGTGAAGTACCGTTCTTCCACAAAGTAGAGCTCAGTGTACCCTGTTTGATCAGATGGATCCCTAAAGGGTCATTTCATGCATTCTGACTGTGAGCACTTACTGATCTGTTCCTCTCAGATCTGGACAGGGGAATCTGGATTATAGGTTACGGCTACAGAAAATGCAGGGAAATATGCCTCATTACTAACCAAAAACCCAAAGCCAATGTGCTTTTGAAGTGGCCGGCTGATCTGGCTTTCACTCTCAAACACTGATTCACAGATGATCCTTGAATGACTCATTAAGTTCATTTGTACCGACCCTCAAATGTTTTTTTCTGGAACCAGCAGCTCCACACAAGGCTGCATTTTAGTTCATCTTCCTGGAGATAACAGAGGCTGAGGGTTAGTGAGGTGGAGCCCTCTGCTGGTGGCTCTGGGGAACACCATCTGTTTAGTGAAGAAAGGTTTGGAGAGAATTCAGAAGCAACTGAAGCGAAGTCAAAAAGATAAATACCTGAACATCTTTCAGTACATTTTTATTTAAAAAAATATAAAGATATGTGTATTTTTAATTGATGGAGTTCAAATCGGTTTTTATTGTGTAATGAGATAATTAAGGATTACTGGTTAATTTGATTAAGCATTACAAATTGATGACAGTAAACATCTGTGCCTCTTGTGTTTGCAGTTTTGTAGCCTCTGAATTACAATGGATAAATTGAACTTGTCCAACAAAAGTCAACACTTTCTACTTTAGTGATTAATACTTTATCAAAGAGAATTATTGTAGTGATTTTGGTAGCACATAGGACACACATGCTACATTGATTGAACAACACATTGAAGTAGTTTTACATAAATTGAGGGGGTTTATTGATTACCGATCCCAACAGAGTAGAAATATCTGATCAGAACCTTATGCTGGTCTTTAGTAGAGTGAATATACCTCTAAAATAACAAGACACACAGACTGATTGGGTTCACTTATTTCTTTCAGATGTGAGACCACCCGTCTTAAACAAGAATCTCCTCAAAGCACAAGCGTAATCATTCACTATAATTGATCCTACGAGACATCTGTGGATTTCACTCATACTCAAAGTCAACACTGGGTGAAACAATCAACACTTCAGCAGCCTGAACACTTGCTAAACGGACGGGTGTATACTTGTTGTCCTGTCCTCGTCCTCTGAGAGGAGAGCTAATAAAAACCGGCCCAGGCTCCTGGCAGTCTGGCCGGCACCCAATCAAAAACCCATTAATCTAGAGATCTACATTAATTTGTTTCTCAACAAGCAGATGGCAGTCCCAATTGAAACCAAACAGACAAGTGTTGTGTGTGGCATATAAATGGGCTTGTAAATGGCCTTTTTGCACAAACAACAAAGGCCAGAAATGTCCACGGGGGCTGATACCTGATCAAGATTGTAGCAGTGGTGGTCCACTGATAGCTTTGTTGATTTAGAAAATAATGTTCACCATAAGCTTTGTGCTGTAAATATGGGTAACTGTCTATAAAACTCTAAACCTTTTGACCTCCCATCTGCACAAACCTGATAACAGTTCCCTTGTGCTCTCCTCGTTTCTCTGTTTTTTTCTTGTTATTTGCATTTAAAAAAAAGGGCCGTTTTACTGCAAAGAAAATATTTTTTTATCTCCACCATGTTCAGAGAGCGGTAATACTTTCAGTGACAAAAGCAACAGCTACTGCACGCAAAATTGCTTCTAAATCGGCCCAATGGGAGCCCAGTAGGTGCTGTCAACCATAGTGGCTGAGTCATTGATTTAATGAACAGTAAGCCGGTGAGGAAGTGTGACTAAACTGAAAAGGCCAACAATGAGTCAGAGCAACACAGATCATGTCCTCATGATTTCGTTTATGTTGGAATCAATTCGAAGAATATTTCCACCCGGCGGGGGGAAATAACTTGACGGCAGTCCAGTTTGTTATCATGATAAGAATCTGTTTGTGTTCATGTGAGCATCTGTGACCATATATTTCTGGCGTAGCTCCTCGTTGCAGCAGGGATAGCTAATGACATAGTAGCCTGTTAGTCGCTCCTGATTTATTTGTGTATCCTGGAGTAGGCGGAGCTTCCAGAGGTCTGAAGGAATGATTACACAGCCCTGCGGCATCCCAGAATAGACGGCTGTCAGCTGTGTGCCCCTTGTTAAGACTGCCACAGCCGCCCCCAAGCAGGAGAAGTTTACCCACCGTTCAACACAGACCTCTAATTTCACTTGTTAACAGTTACAGTGAAGCGATGTGATCTAAGGCTGTGGAGGGAGCCCATCTTGGAAGCTAGGGGCTAATTACCATAGTGGCCTCTTTAAGTGTCACACAAATATCTGCTGGCAATTTATAATAACAGCTTGGAGACACATGTCAGTTTGCTTTTTTGTACGCGCATTATCTTAACTGCCCAGCTACCTTCAGCCGAGGTGTGCTGGATAACACGCCATAGAATTAGAGAGTCACGGCAACACATTGCGGTTACCATGGTGAGGAGAGATACAGCTTGGGGTCTTGTAAACGTCCATGTGACGATGCAGTGTGTCTACCTATATAAGCATCTGTCAGAACTTTAACGTGTATAAGAGAAAAGATGTCTAGTTTATTTAGAATTTTTTATGACACAACTCAAATTGGATACTTGATGAGTTCTATTTTTACCATTACAGTGACTTGAAATTGAAAAAACTACAACGTGATACATATCAATGAAGTACTGTATAAGAAGTTTGCCATATGCCTGTATCCCTTTAAAATGAAACTTTTTGACAGGCTTGAACCTGGACTTTGCACTATAAATAGCAGTTTATTCTTGTAAATGTGTCATATCTCCTGATGGAACTGGATCATTTGTGTTTATACCACCAACAATAAAGCACATAGGACCCATTTTGCTTCAATTCAGGATGTTTATTTCTTCATTGCTTTTGTTTTTAGTGTTGCCATATTCCCATAATGTGAGAGTTTTTGTTCTTTGTGGCTAAATTTCACTGCTGTGTTTTTGTTGAAACTAAATAACCTATTGGGTCTTCAAGGGGAAGAGAGACGGTGTAAATCTACTCCTCAGTCTCCTGGTTTGGTGTCAGGGCTTCTGGCCAAGGGAGGAAGTGAGTTTGTGTGTGAGGATGTGTGTATGGAGGTTTTCTCAAATTACTCCTACAGTACTTCCTCACTATATCTGATGTCTTGTGATCATCTAAATATGAGTTCTGAATTTACCTGTCTTGTTTTGATGCTGATGGAGAGAATTGTTCTTCATTAATGCTGTTTCTTTTGTCTTTCTTGTTAACTTTACATGCTGATGTTGATATTTAAGGTGAAACACTACAAGTGAACAGGGTAAAATAAAAAAAAATAAAAAAGATATCACCATGAAATTTTCTCAGTTGATTACTTACACAAGTATGACAAAAACATTTATTACAAGTTTTTGAAATTTGTATGTTTAAATATGCAGATTAGGCATTGTCTCATTAAATATGCATAATTTTGCATACATTTTCGATAGATAAATCTGAATATATGATAAAGCCAGGTCCAAAATTATTTTTTTGTTCACACACAAGATGAAAAAAAAACAATTTGAAAAGAATTTCAGGATATATGCCAAGAAAATTAAAATATACTCTCCATAATCTTAAAAAAGTTAATTTTTGTCATAGTTTTTTGATTAAAATCTCACATAAATCAGGCCAGGAATGATTTATTAACAAATCCCTCTGTAAATATTTTCAGAATACTGCGAAATGTGTAAGTATAAAGTTTGGTGTACATAGGTGATACTGGTCTTGACAAACTTCAGTAAACAGATGAAACTTGGCATGTTGTGTTGGAATGCCATCTTCTTGGTAAACTTAAGGAAACATATTGCTGCAAGTAAACAAACTGTAAAAAAAAAAAAAAAAAAATCTTAATGTAAATTTTCAACATTTTCTTTATAGCAGCTTAAAAGAACACACAATGAAAGAGTAAACTAGCCCAAAATCTCAAAGTTGACCACTGCATGAAAAATCGCTGTTTTTGTGTGCCATGTCTTGCCTTAAGTTTACTGGGTTTTATTGTACTCTGCTTTACATTTTTGTGATTTAGATGCATCTTGGCTCTGAGGAGCATACTGATACTGGATAGTCTATCTGTTTCTGGAAAAAAAAATAGAGAGTTACGTTAAAGTTTTGCTCTTTTAGTGAGTAATTGCTGTATGAATTCAGTCATAATTTATCAAATTGGTCAATAAACTCCCTTTAATCTTTTGGTTTTTATCCGTGTCTGCCAGCTGCCGTCTGTCTCTAAATTTTGTTTATGCTCATCTGTCTTCAGACTGTTTGGAGCTGTCATTTCTTTCCCTGATCCTACTATTTTTTCTGACCATCTTCTTCTACTCTGTCCTTCTCTTCACTCTTTGGCCTTCACTCCCTTCAGTTACAAGAGATCAACATTGACTGACAAGTGAGAGCACATCCAGCGCTGATTGTGTGTCCAAACTTCTAGCAGCCATGCAATTATGTCATTTTCTGCTCAGGATTTCCCCTGAAATGACAAAGTGGCTTGGCAGATCATGGCATGAGAAAACCATGACTGAATGTTTAGTTTCTTGGCACTGCGCTCATCTTTTTGCGTCTGTTATCTGCAGATCTGAGTCAAGTCTCTTGTTCGGTGCCAGGGGTACCAATGTGAATCATCATCTGCATGTCCAGCCTGCTGAACAGAGGAGACTAATGGGCAGGTATAAATTTATGCGGCAGGGTGAATATGCATACCTAATCAGTTTTCCTTGGAGAGAAAATAAGTTAAATAAACACTGATGCACACTTAATAGCATCTCAGGAAATCATGACTAAGACTTTGGCAGAGGAATTAAAACAGGAAAAAGGTTGGGTTTTTTTGTCTCATTTTTGTCTCTCAAACATACTTTAATCCTTCACATATATTTATTATTAGTTTTTTCCACTTTTATTGTATTTAGTTTGTGTTTTATCAGTGTGTGTATAACTATTCCATCACTATGCGCAGGCTTCCTCTTGGTCCTGAACACACCCAGACATGGTTTTGATGGGTATTTGGCACAGCAACAAAGGTGGTCCTCTCTTATCCCTCTCAAAGCCTCTAGATTTGTCCATTTCTGTCTCTTGAAATGGTTGTGTAGAAAAACTGTCAAGTAAATAAAGTTATCATTTTCGATTTCTTTTCTCTAGCGCCAGACCACATGGAAAATTCAAGTCTATGATTTGTATACTGTCGGCATAAACTTCCCACTTGGGTGTTTGCGAGATTGGAGTAAAGCCATGCTGGAAAGCTGCCTGTGACTATTACCTCAGGATTAGGTGGGTTTAGGAGCAGGCCTCTCTATTCTGCTCCCAGGACAAGATAATGATGGTTTCGAAGGGATGCATCAGACTTATCCCAGAAAACACCAAAAAAAAAAAAAAATGAACTTACAGCGTAGATGGCTTCCAGGTGCTTCTGTAATGTAGTCGGATACTGTCAGTGACCAGCTGGCCCAAAGGATCCAGTCAGAAGTCTCATTGTCATCTTTCATTTGGACCTCTTCTTCAGGAAAGATATCCAAGGGAGCAGATGCTGAGTGTAGGATATCTCAAGGATTAGGCAATTCGTCTCTTTTACTGACCCTATAAAAATGCATTTACACTCTTGCTTCCTCTTCCTCACTACAGCTGTCCAGTTGCTGCAACTTCCTTTGACGATAGTTCACCGATTAATAACTCGGCAGTCATGGTAAACACATTACAACCATGTAACCACTGTCTTCCTTCACCCAGGAAATTACATCCATCAGGTCTCCAACTCAAGTCAAACCAGGACTCTGTGGCCCAGTAACAAACTCTGCTCATATCCCAGGAGAAGCCACAATGGTTAAACCTCAAGGGATGGAAAATATGATGAATAAATGTGACATTTGACAATTTCTTTTCAATTCATGAGTCAATATTTTGATCCAGGTTTTTGTTCATAAACAGAAAACATAAAGTTAAGAGAAAGGGATGGATGGAAAGGTAGTTACATATTAATTTATACTACCACATGCATGTTGTAGCTTCAATACAGCTGATTTAACTGCCAGACAAGTTCAACATCAAACTTATTTTCCTGAAGGATATTGGACTTTTAGTAGAATACTTCTTTTTTCAGCAGTTTTGTTTTTGTGCTGTTCCTGCACTCCACTTCCCAGACACCACCTGCCAATTGAACAGTGCAGTCAGTCCAGATTTTTTCAGGCATGCTCCATAAACTGAATTGACAGAAACGCCGCCCTCCATTCGGATCAGTTTCCATCCCTCTATGGCTTCTGCTTTGTCATGAACCAGTGACAGGGATGAGTCTGAGAATGATGGAGGATGCTCCATTACATCACAGCACTATTGATTTGATAGGCTCATCGCTTGTTTAGTTAATGCGGCTTTATGTTGTGTTTAATTACATTTAGGACCCAGGCGGGAGTAGTTTTGGTGCCAAGTTTTGCTTTTCAAGCCAGTGTAGGCACAGAGGAGACGTATGCCAGCCACACACACATACACACATGTCTGTTTCAAACAGCATTACACAGCTAAATGTCCTCCAAGTGACTGTATATATGCTCAAACCCCTTGAATGCAATTAAGCTCTTAATTTATAAGACAGTTTTGGAAACAAGCCCTGATTAAAGAGCCCATACATTAACAGTCATTCAATAAAACAGTGAGTCCAGTTCAGTTTTACTCCCTCTCTGCCCCATCTCATCTCAGCCAAACCTCTCATCTTTCTCCTTCTACCCGGCTCCCCCCAGAGGCGGTGCAGTGCCACTGCAAGCTCTGCTAATAACACCTGCGTAGCTCTAGTCACTGCATTGTGATCAGGACTGTTGAAGGCAGTTTATCTGCTCCAGGGTAAGAGCTGGCTCTTTGTCACCAGTGTTTGGGATCTTTGCCTCTGAGGAGAGAAAGCTGCGAAACAGGTGGAGACACACAGGAGAGAGAGAGGAAAGAGACTTCATGTGCTATCACTAAGGATATCATCACTAGAGAGACTGGACTTCTGCTGATTGATGCTGGTTACCGAAAGAAAGAGAAAGGAGAGTAGATGAGAGGAGGGCATCCACTGTGTCTGTGTGGATTTGATTGTTTAATTGAATTTGTCTCTTGTTTGCGCTTATGTGAGTGTATGTGTTTTCTGATTCAGTATGTGTGTCTCTATGATGTCAGTACTGTAGTCTCAGTCAGCACCACTGAAGGTGGCGTTATTGCTGATGTTTTGCCTCTGTCATAGCGCTGCCTCTCTTTCCCAGAGCGATTGGAATTCAGAGAGGAGAGGCTAACGAGTGCAGGGGGCTGTCAGGCTGAACTCTGAGCAACACTGAGGAGTCATGAGGTGTGTGGATCAGTGAGTTGGTACTCATGCAGAGACAGAAGGCAGGCTTCTTCAAAAATGGTTATTTTGATATTTCTGCTTTGTCAGAAAGCTGAAAGAAAAGGGGTGCGGTGACAGAGGAGTGACAGAGGTGGAAAGGCTGGTTGGAAGTTTTTACAGTTACAACTTTATGCATGAGCATGCCTTAAATCAGCCAGTTTTATCGACAGCACAATGACACTTTCACCTGCTTTACTAAGGCCGTGGAATGCAGTTTATGAAAAAGTTCATTCATTTATTTGAGTTCATCTTTATGGCTGTTTCCCAGTAAAAGTTATTCAGTCAAACTTAGATATGGGTAGATTTCATTAGATCACTGTTACTGTTTTGGTCATATTTTATCTACATGAGTACATACATTTCTATACCAATAAAGTCACCAGAAAGTGGAGGCAAAATACCAATTAACATCCTTGTGGAAGCACTGAAAAAAATGTTGACTTGTGCTTCTGTACCTTGACATATTTTGGTTTAGAAGTGAATTCTGGAGCACACACTGTTCCGAAGTGGGCAGGTTGGAACAAAACAACCGTAGAAGGCGAACTGTCGTAAAGTCTTCAAAATGAATATATTGAACGTATTGTACAAAAAGTCTGCAGCTGAATTTTAATGTGCACCTGCTGTCACACAATGTTGTAAGGAGTAAAAATAGTTTTTTGTCCAATGAGATTTTTGTGTGTGTTGGTGTTTTGTCACCCCTGCTGGACTCACAGTCACTGCTCTTACTTTTTATCAGAAGACAACCTGATCAACTCTTTGCCCTTTCAAGGTTTATCAAACGTGATGTCCAGATTGGTTCTCGTGACTTTTACTACAACTCAGTTAATCTGGTTTGTGTTGAAACTGCAGAGTGTTTGCAGACAGAACAGGACTGTTTGCACAGAGCAAGATCTGATAGTGATGGTTTACTTTGTTGTAATTGTCAGACAGTGTCAACACGAATCGCCCCCTCCTCCTCAACACCACCGTTCTAGCTCCACACGAAATATTAAACAAACATTAAAAATGAAATTTAAATACCGTCTGACCTCTAGGCAGGGTAAAGCATCCATATAAGCTCAGTCAATCTTTGTTTATCACAGATTTATTCTTCCAGCAGTTGCAGCAGATGCACAAGCAGCTGGCTATTTTAGCCACAAATTGAATTCATCCATTGGGTATTTCTGCAAGCTGTGTAGATTCCCCTCCACTTCTCTTGCTTACATCTTTCTGATCCTTCTACAAGTTTTGAGGAAATTGAAACTTCCTTGAAAAGAGGCGCATTCACTGTTTCTCTCCCTCAGAACGACTCCCTTTTATAAGTAAAGAGAATAAAAAGGAGAAGATGTAAAGCGTGGTGGCAGCTTGAACAGTGCAACAGATCAGATTCTCCTCCTCCTCCTCTGACTTTGAGGTTGTATTTCTTCTTTGCCACCAGCTCTCTGGAACCTTATCAGACTTGTGGACTTAAAATTTTCTGCACTGTAATGTGACTTTAGCTGTCAACAGGAGTGGTACATTTCACTCTTAATTCCTCTCTTTCACACTCTTAAGCTCCTCTCTCTTCCCCCCCGTCCAGTTTTGTTTACTTGCCCCCTGATGGGACGCGGTTTGTATTTTGGGGTGTGTTGTTGTGCGTTCCTGTTGAAGTGAGTTTGTGTTTTTTGCAAGCAGGTTTCTGTGTGTATGTGTTCCTTTTGTCACTGCTTTGATTTCTTTGGGTTTATGCTTTATGGCCTCTCATCATGGTGAAAGTCAGTGAAGGAAACCACAACAGACGCAAACTTCTGAGAGGCGGCGTCTTTGAAGGAGCAAACGCCTCCTTTACAAGCAAAAGGAAAGAGCGGGAAGAAATGTTTTTAATTGAGAACAGTGTGTGAGGTAAATGAGGGGAAAAAAGAGGATTATTTCATCATGAGAAATGGTTAAGTTTATGAGGGAATTCCTTGGGTAATGTTTACCATTTGAGAAAGCAAGATGTGCGTTGAGGTTATAGTAAGCCAAACTTGATCAACAGAATGTGAGGATCCAGACTGACATGATGTGATTAATTTAACTTTAATCTGGACTTCATATCAAAAGGATTCTACATTGAATGCAAAATAACTAGCCCTGTTAACATTGTAGATCCTCCTACCTTCAAGAAATATTGTACATTTTTGAAGGGATTTCCTTTCAACCTCTGGCCTGTATCCCCTTTTTTAATCCGGGGATAACAAGAAAAGTTTCAGGCGGCAGTGGAGCAGGCAGTGTCTTTATATGGACTGGTACATGCTTCTTTTTTTGGCACTGGAATCTCAATTCAAGCCTAGCACGAATAAAGACGTTCCTCGAAGGCTGTCTGTGGAAATTTGTGTCAAATGCATCTACCTCACAGTGAAGAGTGAAAGGGGGGATGTCTCTATTCTAGCTCCTGTTGTAATTTCGCAGGTGCTGTCTGGCTCCTACTGAGAAGAGAATGGAGCCTCAGGAAGTTTGATGATCGAGGAAAAAGTTTTACAGCATGAAAGAGCATGCGGCAACATTGACTTTCTTAAGGACACTCATACAGGGACAAGATTTACCAGCTACGACTTCTTAAATCGGCAATTTTTTGGAGACTGGAAGAGGCTGTCACCCTTTAAAGTACTCCTACATGATATCGGCAATATTTGTGACATGCAATATGGGTGTACAGCATTGTGATAACGATAATATTGCAATATTTCTCGTTCACCTAAACAAAATACCAATTTCATCTACTAATAAAAATGTTCCTTAACAATGTTAAAATGATCCAGTTGTTTGTATGTTGACTTAATTTTTTATAATTTAAGACAAAATACTGTACTACTACAATCAGTGACACAATTCTGTCCAAGACCCTGGTGATGCTACTACCATAGACCTTCAGACACAAACACAGTCAACTATTTGGCCAATTTATTCACATATAATAATGTGTAAATAACATATATGTATTTCATAGTAACAAAAGTGTCAGGGTACCGCCACAGAAGAGCTTTAAATAAACAATATTCCATTGTTTGCCTGGTTTAGTAAATACTGCCCATAAAAATAAAATCTTTAAATATAAGTGTTAAGGCCTTGGCCAAAGTTGTATTCACATCTTTTCAACAGTAATAACATGTAAACTTGCATTCAACCAATACCAGTAGTATTACTTCAGTTGATATACCAGAAAAATTATCATGTTGTAGTGGTAGAAAAAACCACTCTGGTACCCCAAGGTGTGGAAAAACAGAAAGTAAATGAAAAAAACAAAAGAAAATAAGTTATTTCATGTCCTCTGTTATCACGATAACAATATTTTTGAAATATATTGTGCAGCCCTACTTTAAAGCCTGTTCAGAAAAATTCTTAGCACAGAGAAGAAATCCAACCTTTTGTACACAAAAGACAGTCCTGATTGTTCAGGCCAAGCAGTTGTGAAGCCAAATGTGATTCACATCTTTCGTCCGTTTAGCCCTTCAAAACCACAGCAGCTGTCCAGATCAGTCTGTCGCCTGACGGACAAAGCATCTCTTATCGGTTCAGCTTATGGGATTCAATGAAAGACAAAGCGACTGTTAAGAGGTTTAGGCGACAATATAAAAGATTATGCTGACAACACACTGCTCTTCTGGATGGGAAAGAAAAACCACCTGTTGGTGCAAACATTTCAATCTGGGCTTAATTTATCATTTAAGTGATGAATATACTGATACTAAAAGTTTCCTTTTAAGATGTAAGTTGGGAGAGCATCAGATGTTAGTTTTCTTGTGCTTCTTTCTGTATTTGCAGAGCAGGGGCACAAACAGTGCATTCACATTTATTACCTTCAGATTGTTTGCTCAGACCATCCCACAGTGAGAGATCATAAACAGAGTAGCTGTCTATGAGCTCCCAAGTGTTAGTGCTTGATGAAATATTTGTGTTTGAATAGTGGAGATGTGCAGGGCGTTTGCATGTTTATATAGTGCTCCTTTGTTGCATATTTACGGTTAACTGTACAGAAGACTGAGAAGCACAGCAGTGTGTTTCTGGCATAGGCAGCGTAACGGGGAATAGTGTGCATGATATTCTGTCTGATCAGTAGAAATCGATGACGGTGGATATTATATTCCCTTAAAGGGGCAGAGCTGCTGCTTTTGGACTGTGCATTGGTCCAGTAAGTCTCTGGCTGCACAGGCTTTGGGAGTTTGATCAAAGTTATTTGGGAAATGATGTCCACTTCTAAAACATCCATCTTTGGAGTATGACTTCCAAACTGTGTGCAATTTGGCGATGATGCACTGATTCTATGCAGTTCGCAAGTGTTCAATTTCTGTAAGTTGGAACAGAAGAAGAAGAAAGAATGTTGTTAGCCTTTGATGCCAGTTTTATTTATTTTAAGGGAATTTACACTGAGCTATCAATGTCTTGTTACTGTTTATCTTGGCCAGGACTCCTTTGTATAAGAGGTTCAAAATCTCAATCAGATTTTTCCTGGTTAAAAAAAAAAAAAAAAAAAAAGGAGTTTTTCGGTCACATTGGTCACATTTGATTTAATATTTTATCAGATTAATAGTGTTTTTAAAGCATGGAAATTACATAGATGAAACTGTTCCTGATAATAAAGTCAGCATTTTCACCACCAGTAAATATCCAACACTCAACTGTTCATCTTGTTGATCATGTAAAATTTGAAAATGTTGATCCTCTGCGACATATGAATAATTTAGGGTATTTGATATACATATGATCACTTTGTAGAACTTTAGATGTTGTATTGAAGGCTGTATACCTATACTTTCAGTTGCAGATACTGTGTTTCTCATATTTCCACAAACTGATTCATTGTTTTGTTTTTTGTTTTTTTTTCTGTTGTTGCAGATTTACACAGACTGGGCTAATCACTACCTGGCCAAGTCCGGCTGTCAACGCCTCATCAAGGACCTGAGCCAAGACGTCACAGATGGAGTCCTGCTGGCACAGATCATACAGATCATAGGTAGACACACACGCATTTGCATGCACACACACACACATCTGATTCATCGCAATGACAAGACAGAAACTTTCCCAGTGCACTGTATTGTATTGTCTCTTTTCAAATGTTATCTTGAACATGACAAAAACAAATATTAATGACATGCTGATGAATAAATCTGTGTGTTATCAGTGGTAATACGCTGTGAGTCTATAATGTATTCTGTCTGGTAGATGAAGCAACCACCCACTCAGACACCAAAACAAGCAGACACCACACACACACACTTCGACGTCTTGGTCTTTCTGTTTTTGTGAGGACATCTCATTGATATACGATGCATTCTGGGACAACCTTCACTAACCTTAATTCTCAAACTTTTTTCACCCTCACAATATAGTCTGGTGAGCATTTTGGTTCCTATGAAGTAGTCCAACCCCACACCATGAGTAGACTTCTGCTGCACAAATACAGAACTACAGAGAAAAGATGCCCTCACTATACACACACACAGAGAAACTCTTTCCTTGCAGTTTGGTTTTTGTTGTAGTGAGCTGGAGGGGAGCTGTGCCTCTATCTGATAATTTGGGCCAAATCGCAGCAGTTCTCCCTTGTTTCGGGCGCTCACTGAGCGGCTGCAGCAGAGATCTGTGGTTCTGGCACCCAGAGGTGTACAGATATGTGTCTCCCATTTGAGCTGAGAGCTTCTTTACCCTCTGAGCCTTGTTGTTTCAACATTGCATCCTCATCCCCACTCCAATGCACTTTTTCTAGGACTTTCTCTTTTTCTCATACCTATTGTGTTCTGTATCTGCTTTTTTTTTTTTTTTGATGACTATGACTTTTGTAGGGGCTCAAATTTGATCTTACCCGTGCAAATAATTATGTAGCAAAATATTACATTAACCGATGAACACCCAAACAGCCACTGGTGACCAAAACCATCTTTTGATATAAACTGTTTAATACCTGTTGATCCACTAATCCTATCAATACATGTAAATAATTGGTGTAAAACACAGTTATTCATCTCTTCATGGTCATCAGGTAGGACCATTTGGACGTTCAGAGGCTCCATAGTGAACATGGAAACACTGTCATCTTCTACAACATTGATTCACCAGTTAAAATCCATGGAGTTGGATCAATGACAGTGGATGGAGATGGTTGTTTTATGTTCAATTAATGATATATGTTTTTTTAAAAGTCACTTTTTCTTCAGATTTCTCTGTTTCCAGTATGATAAAACACAACAGTAATCTGAGCTTTAATGAACATCTACATGATCAGTACAGTCAATATAGGAAAACACATGATTTACAGTGTAAAAAACAGAAAATCCAGAAGATAACATTATAATGAATGGTGATCAATCAATGGTGATCAATTTTAAATCAATTAAGAATGACTAAATAGAAAAAATCATATGATAACTGTCACAGAAGAAGCACTGGGTCTTTATGGGTTAAAACATGTGCGATTGCATGTGTCTTCATGTCAAATTAAGTATTTACAGAAGTTGCTGATTCAACTTCTGCTCTCATGTTGTATGTGGAAGCTGCCCTAAGTTTAATTATCGATGCTAAAATTAGAGTATATCTTTTTACTGGCAGTTTGAAGACTATAGAGAGAGAGAAAATCATCATACTGAGCCCAAACTCTGGAGCATACATTCAACAAGACACATTAAACATAAGCGTATTGTTTTTCTTAGCAGAATGAGGAAAGGATGGAACATGATTTCCTTTTTATTTATTTTTCTATTTGTGCAAAAAAGACAAACCAAGAAGAAACAAATGTCATTAACTTGTCTGATTCAAACAAGAGAAAACAAATGCATGGTTTGAAAAGAATCAAACTGTAAGACTGTAGACATAAGGAAGGAGAAAACAGCCACATTAATGTTCTTGGGAGCTGTTATTTATATTTTTGGAAGCTTTTAGTTGAGACAGATTATGTAGCTGTAATATTTCATTTTCCTGTGTGAGCCTTTTTGTAGTACCAGTCACTTCATGTCAATCAGCCTCTATTTGAGCAGTGTTTGAGTAGAGAAAGGCTTTAACAAGTTATGCTTGTGCAGTTAAGTCTCAAACTCTGCATCTCTTCTTTTTAGTTCCATCTTTGCATCTTTTTCCTCTCTGCTTACTTTCTTTTTTTTTTTTCCTTGTGTCTCCATCACTGGTTTCAAGTTCTCTTTTTTGGTGGGATTCCCTTGTCTGTTTTTCTCTTTCTCTATCATTCACACACAAACACATGTTCAACCTTACTCATGCACAAACATACTGTCTTTTTCACTGATGCTGAATGACTTCTTAAACTTCCCTTCTTTTTTGGCTTCATATGAAGTGTCTGACTCTCTCTCTTTCTCTCTCTCTCTCTCTCTCCCCCTCCCTGTTGGATTGAAACTTTACCCTCCCTGTTCGCCCCAACAGACAATGAGGCCAAGCTGGCCTGTCAGTAATTCTCTGGCGGCAGCTGACAAATTAGGCAGCTTTGCTTCCCAGACCTCTCCTGCATCGTTCTGTACTTCAGTGTGTTTGTGCACGCACACGCACACACACACACACACACACACACACACACACACACACACACACACACACACACACAAACACACTCATGCACTGACTCATAAACTCTGCGATGCAAACCTCAACAGAGGTATCCTGCTGGATTTGTACACCTGACCTTGAGACCCACTGGATGGGGATGTTAGAGTTCAGTATGGGACAGCAGTTAAATTCGTGCTCATTTCTTTTCTCTCGTAGCAAATGAGAAGGTGGAGGATATCAATGGCAGCCCGCGGAGCCAGTCGCAAATGGTGAGTTTGAGCTTAAACTCTTCTACACATCTGTTTATGCAGTGTAGGTTTATTGAAATGATAAAACATATGGGAAACACTTGATTTTTCACTGCTCTACTGCTTCAAAATAACCATAATAAAGTTTTACTGTTTATCTATAACAGTTAAATGACTAAATTTTTGGACAAGAGTGATTATTTTTAGTCTCACTTAGGTAAATCTCATATTCTATAGTTGGATAATTCTTGGTCACATCACATCCTTGCTAAGGACAAAACAATTCAGGAAAAACTTTTTTTTTTTTTCAGGTAATATAATAGCAAATATTTAATGTTTTCTGTATTACAATGCTTTGTTTTGATTAATATGAACAAGAGATGAGAGTGAACTTACAGCTGACCTGTAGTCATGGTAAAGTTCTGTCAGTGGCACAAATTGACTCTTTACATACATTTGTTAGATGGTTTGAAGATTATAAAATGTTAATAATTGTTGTTGCTCAGTGCACCTCAGAAACACCAAAGAAAAGTCCAAAATAAACTAAAGCAGTAATGCTTGTGAAAATAATACATACAGTTTCAAATAATATGTACATACTTACAGTAATGTAAAGGAGATGGAGTCCCATAGTCGCCAGGGATATAAAGAGAGCATATAATCTCGTTTTTTTAAATAAAGTTAAATGTTGTCATCACTGTTTTTTGGTAATTTCAGACTTTATCAGACAGTCCTTAGCTTTGATTTTAATTAGTGCTCACAGTCCTGATCATTTATGAGTCTCAAATAGACGATGATGACTGATGTAATGACCACTGCCATCTGAACAAAACTACAGTCGAGTCAAGGGAAGTTCAGATCTTCACATATTTGACTTCTCATGCCGTTTTCACTGAGCTGTATTCCTGGCTGCCATGCGGCTGAGCGATACTGGCGGTGTCGTTTTTCCCTCTGTTAATGAGATGACTGGCTGTATAACCGCTGATTGTCGTCACTGTGAGATAATTACCCCTCACTTTAACTGGAGTTGACTAAGTGTTTATGCTGTGTTGGTTTGCCCTGGCATCTGCCCTCCTGCCATTAAAAGTGACTAAAGCTGTTTAGCTCTTCTTGGCACGTTTTCTTCACAATACAATATGACGGAGGAAGCTGTTTGGTTCTGACAGTATGTCTTTTGTGTGTCAGTCTTCATGTGTCTTTGTCATATGATGAGGAAGATGTGAGTTTTCACCATTTGTGTTGTTGATTTCAATGTTTTTGTGAGTAAATTAACATGTCTTTACTAAATACATGTCAGTGTTTTTATGTTTTCCGCTGGTTAGTTTTAACAGATGTCCTCTAGACCTTTTTCATTTTTAGGACTTTTTCTAAAAGTGACCTATTTCTGGACTTTGCCAGTATGTCTTTTATTACCATTTTCTCACGTTCAGTGCAATTTTCAGCTGTTTTACTTTTTCCTCTTTGCCAAGTCCAGCTGTAATGGACACATTATGTTTGACAGCAGTTACAAACCAGGAAGGAACTAAATGTTAAGGTCACCCTACCACCATACATCAGAGTATAGGTTCAAAGTGTCAGGTCGGTTCTGTGAAGATAAACTCTTATCTTCATTTTTCCTGTCACATAAAGTGATTCTGTTTTTGCTGAGTCTGGACTCATACTGGTCACTAAGGGTGAGCTGCTGCAGGCTTGTGAGCATGTGGCTTGATATGCCAGCGACCTCAGTGTGTGTGTTTGTATGTTTGAGTGTGCTGTGAGTTCTTTGTCTCGGTCATTTACTAAGCCCATTGATCCACCACCTGCTCTGACCATGGAGGGTCCGGCCAGCTTGGGAAACTTAGCATTAAGGAAGCATGGTGGGTTATAAAGTGGACGCAAAGGGAAGGAAACATCTGACATACACCCAAACACACACTATCAACAAAGACACAGCTTGGTTGTAGAACTCAAGTAATTTATCAACAAAACAAAAGTTTTATAATGGATTAGGTAAAAAGGATAACTTTGCTAATCTTTTATGATAAGCAAGTTGAATTATTTGTTTAAGTTCAAGATGTTTGCCAAAAAAGGAAAAAAAAAAAAAAAAAAAAAAAAAAAAAAACATTTCCAGGAGTCATTCTGTTAAATAGCCAAGTTTAATGTATGGTGGATATTGAAGGACTCCAGAGGGATCAATGTGATGACACAGGAACGTATTACTCTCCAAGAGTGTAGGTATTTGGTTTGGCTTGTTTGCCCCATGAACTTGAACTCTGATATTAATCTGTAACTTGACTTATTTACTGACAACCTTTAGCAAAATTAAAATGTGGGTTAGGGCATATTTCTTTAGTTGTGAACAATAGTTGTGAATTTTGGAAACCTGCCTCTGGCCACCTAGCACCTGGAGCTTAAACGCCTTGGCCGAGGACATCACAGTAGCAGCAGCTGTCACTGGTGCAGCAGATGAGTCTGATTTACTTCCTCTGCACAGATTTTTCCCCATCTGGGACTTGAAACAGCAATCCTGCAGTCACAAGCCTGTTTCTCTAACTGGTAGGTCGCTGCTGGCCTGGTGAGTGGACCGAGGCCAACTGAGCAGCTGCCTGGAGGCTCAGGGGCAGGAACCAGCACAGCACCAGCATCTGCAAGCTTCTCAGCTAATCTACATACATAATACACTCTTTTTCTCTAAACTTGTGTTCACACAGCGAGCAATCCACAAGTCAGTTTAAATCATTTCCTGTAAAGCTTATCCAGTGGGAAATCTAGGCTGATGTGTGTATGGTCAAGGAGTGGACTGCAGAAGAAAGGGTTGATATGCCTTTTAATAGTCATTTGCTGCCAGCAGCCAGGAAAAGAACACACTTTTCCTTCCAAAATTAGGTTGCTTTATGAAAGAAACGCTCCAGTTGCATCCATCACCAGTGTGGAAATAATACCATTTTAGTGGATCAAATCAAGCTACTTAATCACTACATTTCCTGTTAACCTTACTTTAAACTCAGCCAGCCAACCACTTCATGCCTTCAATTTGCACTTTTTAACAAAAAGTTTTCCAATTATGGGGTGGAAGGGCATCATCTCTAACTCCCCAAAGCCATATGGGATAGCACAGCTAAGAACAGTAGAGTTATGAATCATTAGCCTCTCTTTCCTTCCTCTCCCTCTTCTACTTTACTCTAATTTGCTCCCACTAAAACAGAATATAAAAGAGTCTGACCTCTGCTGTCTTTATTGTGTCATATCCAGATCTGGTCACTTGAATGTTAGGCTGAAATTTTGAATCACTACATCCCATCCTGTCTCTCTCTCTCTCTCTTTTTTTTTTTTTTTAATACAATAAAGTCTTAGCTTTGTACTGTTGTGTAACAGGTTGTTGTTCTGCAGTACCTGTTGGAAAACTACATTTTACTGTAAAATATGGGTTTTATTCACATTTAAAGGTGCCCTGTCATATGTATTTCATTACTTTTGTGTAATGTCTGAAGTTTTACCATGGACCCCAGCATTTTTTGAGGAAAAAATGCCTTGGTTTCCAAGTTTCAAGCCATTTTAATGTGGTATAGAAAACCTGCTTGGAGATTGAACTCGATTTGTGCCAGTTCTCATGAATATTAAACATGATACTCTGCTTGACTGATTGGCTAACAGCTAGCCAATGTACATAGCACTTCCTTGAGTAGACAATAACGTTTTACTTTCAGTCTGAGCACTGGTCATAGACAGCTGGGATTGTACTACTCCACGCTTCAACATCAACCTTATTGTGAGGCCTCCACATTGTTGAAGTTCTGTTGTAGCATAGTGCACAAGAATGTTGACATTCAGCCATCTTTGCTATATACAAAAACTGTCACTGAGGTAGACGAATTCTGTGGGTGTGGTCTCACCTGGGTGAGCTCTTGAATAGTAATAAGATCAGGCAGTAACTCGTCAGACTGACCAGCTTTTCTAATTAACCTGATTTCTCCAGTTATTTCTTTTTAGTTTTAATAGCAGACAGATAAGGTAGCGGTTAATTTTCACATTCACTACATTACACAAACACACACAAAAAAAAAAAATACTAGTAAAAACAGTTGTGTGTGGCAGGGCACCTTTAAAGTCTGGTGTTCCCAGTGGTCACAATGGTCAAAATTTGGAAACATCACTTTTCTCTTCAGATCTTGTGGCTAGTGTTTTTGGGAGACTAATTTTGGTTGAATGCACTGGTGTACGAACTAATGATTACCTCCGAAATTTGGAACCGGACTTGTCTGTAAAACTTGTCCTTGGCTGCATATTTGTCCCGGAAGGAGTCGTCTGCAACCACTGAGCGAGCCAGTGAGCATGATGAGAACAAGGAGCGACAGGAGCGCAGTATGAAGAGGCTTTAGTTCAGCTGAGACTCGACTTTGGCTTTGTCTCTTTCCACTGTGTTGAATGAAAGTCGACTGTTTTTCAGATTGGTGATAACAGGGGAGTTGAGGAAAAATGGGTAGAGTAATGTCACACATTTTGTAGAGAAAAGGTGACGTTGGAGGATAGAGCGATGAAAGCTGAGAAGTCACATTTATACCAGTTCCTCATTCGTATTTTACTTTTCAGTTTATGTCCTACTTTTCATTATTTTGTAACCCATTGTGAATGCTTGCATGCTCTGCTTTTCATAGTACTCTCTTTCTTTTTTTAAACAAGCATAAAAACAATAAATGAAATAAATGTATTCCACTCACCTTACCGCACATTCAGCAGTCTCTCATATTGTACACCCTCACACCCTCTGACAGTGCAGTTTCTCATAATTGTACATTGACAGCCAAAGGAATTAAATGCAGGTTTCTGAATGGAGCAAAGGATTCTTTTTTTTCCCCATTTCTCAGAAGAATCATGCTCAAACACGAGAACGGCAGGCGGGAGACAGCAGAAGAGGCCCATTCAGCAGAAAATATTAAAGCTTCGCAACACTAATCCTCCTCATTACAGACAGACATCATTAGCAAACCACAGAGCGCTTCCCTGAAATACGGATGACTGTGCAGTTTCACTTTCTGGGTGTGTGTTATGTGTGTGTTTGGTTTTTATAGCGACCTCAGCAAAGGATGTCAGGAGAAAACAAACATTTGTCAAAATCTTGCCCGAATGCAAAGATGCAGAGATGCAACATCTGTCAGCAGAAAGCAGTACAGGTCGGGATAGAAGAGATTACATCAAACATTTCCTATTTAAAGTCGAGCCTCTCAAGTTGCTATAAATTTGTATTATTTTCTGAGTATTGATCTAGAATGAGGGAGTGTTGGTGTTAAATTCATGTGCTACAATCAGCAAAGAGATTCTTTATCCCCTTCTCGGTGTTTTGGCTAAAGCAGCAGATTTGGCCTCGTCTAATGTTTCTTTAAGGCTATAAAAACCCACCAGTCTCATCTGGGTCCCATCTGTTTGCAGTCTGCACATCAGCCAGTCGAGGGGACAAACGGCATAAGCCACTCAGTCGTGTCATCTTCGCCACTCTGATGCTTTATCTGCAGAACTAACTATTAATCTCTCCGTCTAATTGATCTTGTTTCTAATCGAGTCTTGGATAGCTCCCTGTAAAACCAAACCAACTGGCATCTATGTGACACCACTTCTCAGGTCATTGATTTGATTACACCAGCTTTGGCTGTGAAGTAACTCACCTATTATGAGAGTCTGTTGGTCTGGAAATACACAGATAAATGTGATGGGAACTCAGGGCTCCTGAAACATCCCTGATGCTATTTTGCATGCACAGTCATTGGTAGTGAGTGGTCCAGAGGGGGGGAGGCAGATGGCCAGTTTAGACTGTTGAACCTTTAGCTATTCAGGGGGTATATTTCATCCCCTTCTCTCGTTCACAGTCTGGATAATTTGGTAGTTGAGAGGCAGGCTTGTGAAGAGGATGTTATGAGTGGAAATCCTTTGTCAGATGGAAAATCTGTAAGGAAAAAAGGATTGAATGAGCTGAAATATTAACCAACAAAATCCTTTAAATTCAGCTTTTAAACTGTAAAAATGTGTCCAATAATGATTTTAAGGCCAAATTACAAAAATGCAAAACTGTTTCACAAGTGTTTTGCTCCACCTCAGCCACCTTCACATGTATCTGTTTCATAAAATCTGGTGTTCATCATAAAATCTACCTATATTTTGGAATGTAATGTTGATAATACCCAAGTTCTATATCATTCAAGTCAGCAAACATTGCCAGTTAACATTGAGAAATGTTTTACAGTAGGTGAAGGACGGCTCTTATGTGTGTGATTGTTTGCGTACATTTATCTTTTATTTTGTTTATTGACATCACTCATTAGACATATTTAAATGTTTTTTTAAAAACTATTTGTTTTGGTGCCTATAATCTATTGTGTTTTATTAGCATTAATTTCTCTTGATTGAGTACATTTGTGTCCTGTACATTGCATTAGTTTTGGTGTACTGATGCATGGTTACAGCTAATTTCTTTGACTTAATTGCAACCATACATGTTTAAGTAGTGAAACTGGGGGTGGGAGTAAATAAGCTTTGCTTCTTCTCACTCCTTTTTGGGCTACTAAGGTTGTATATTAGTAGTGAATTGCTGTATATATTTATGTGTTATTATGTATATTGTGTACACATAATGTTTGCCACCAATGTTTCTGTATATTTCTATATGCATACTTGCTCATGTAAACTTCTCTATGTATATTGTGTTTACAGTAAACTCTCCATGTATATCTGTGTACACATAATGAGATGTATATGAACAGTATTGAAAATTGTACATGTGTATGTAATCAGTATTATACATAGAGTGCATAAGCTTGAAAAAATGAATAAACTAAACAAAAAAGTGTTCTTAAAATTAACACACTAGATTGCAAATACAACCTATGCTTTTGGCAAAAAGAATAGAAGTAAAATATTATGCCTAAAATGGTTTTGGCAGATTAAATGGGTCTTTTTTCTATTTACATTGGTTGTCCATTTGCTGTAATTTTTTGGAATGAGTTCACACTTCAGTACAACCATTCAAGCCATTGCAGTGTGTTTAAAACTTATATATAAAAGGATTACACATAAGTACTTTCACAGAGTGCATTCTTAGAAACCCTACATTTATTGCCCACACCAGGCTACAGGTTTGTTCAATCTTAAAGAACAGTGGTTCAAAACAAGCATGTGTTTTTCTAAAACATTTAGTTCAGTAGCAATAACTTAAACCTGCTTGTGAACTCACTAATTGGCTTAAAACGGTACTGTGCTGGAATATAATACACAAAGGACTTAATTTAAAAAATTTTGTATAACTAAGTAACATATTTCATTATTCATATTCCTTATTCATTGTACAAGGAGATCATTTTTACTGATTAAGTTTGTTTATATTTCTTGTTGAGGCATCACATGTTTGAGTGTCTTTCAGTGCACTATAAAGAAGAGGAATCTGGTATAACTGTGTATGGTTATTACTGTAACAGGCATTGAAATAAGTGTGACGTGGATTTGTGATGTCCCAAATTCAGATGTCATGTTGAAAAGCTAGAACCGGTCCCAAGCACTCGTGTAATGTAATGTAGGCCTGCTCAAATGCCTTTGCAGCTGTTGCACTAAAGCTTCTCTCATGCTGTGTGATCATCTCTGCCTCCGTTCTCCAACTCCATTCATCATTTGTGTCTACCTTGTCTTTCTTTGTTTCTCTTTGAGCTGCACTTCTATTGTAGAAGGTGCACAGGTTGGTCCTTTCATGTATTAGACAGATTCACAGTTTGAGGTGTCTGGGGATTCCTACTGGCTCACTCGGAGCTCATTTGGAAGCTGCTAATCCCTCATTAAAAGTGAACAACATGGACAGATGTTCGGATGAGGGAAGTAAAAGCTGCCTTTATAAAATGTACACTCAGTGTGGCTCAATGTGTGAAGTGTAAGTTGTAGTATTTCTTAATGGGTCTACATCTGTCCTCCTCCGTCACACAGTTACATAGCATTTGAGTATTAAAGTATAAACCAATTCTTTCTAATAATTATCTCTTTTTTAAAATTATTTAATTCCTCCTTTATGCTCCTGTGACATTATTCAGCAGTTAACCAGACTCACTGGCAGCTGTGTCATAATCAAAATGCCTTTCTTGTGCTCTCCCAACCTGTTGCACTTCGTTATTCCTCTGCTAGATTTTTTAAAAAAAAATGTGTTTACTCTCTCACAAAAAAAAAAAAACAGTATTATTCCACTAATTCATAGAGTCAATATTAATGGCTTTGTTTTATTTTTAACACTTAGCCCTGAAATATAGTTGTATCTGCATTAACTGCACAAAGCAACACTGACTGCTAAGAGAAATGTCCAAACTTAAGTTCATAAAAATCAGTCAGTATGTGTGCGCACACACACAGTGTTTTGGTGATTACAGCCTGACCTCTGCTTTAATAAGTGGATAAAAGACACAAAATGTATTGTCTCTGGCTCAATCAGTCCTTGACGGATAAATTTTGTCTTCTGCATCTACTGATTTATCATCAGAGTTACTTCCAAACTGTAATACACTACAGAGTACTTGTTACTGTTATTTAAAAGTAATTCCTTACTTTACAACATTAGATAAATTCAGAATTGTAATGCATTACATGTGTTTTGTGTTCTTTTTGAGTCACATACAGATTCTTGTCATAAATAACGCATGTGCATATCTCAACACAAGAGATAAGAGAGCCTTGGGATACATAAATTTGCACCCTGAAGTATGCATGTGGAAGGATAGCTCAGTAAGTAACGCAACGGCTTATGATGTTTGAATCCCAGCAAGAACACTTGCATTTTTTTTCCATCCACATGTTCAAATAGGAGATGTAGTACCGAGGATACCATTGAATACATCCACAGTCGATAAAAAATTCTAACTAGTCATAGAAATATTAACTTACCTTGTCATTGTTGATGTCTGGGATCATGCTAACTAACTAACACCAACAGGAAATAGAAGTCTCCTGCTGCCTGTTTGATTCCTTAAGGTGTCATGGTCTTCCTGTTTTTTTGTTTTGTTTTTCATTTGAGCAATTAAATTACGGTTGAAAAGTGTGTTGTAATGCAAGAGCTATTGAACATGTAAATGAATAAATATTCCTGAAAATTTGCAGTGGTTAGCACTTGTGCCTCACAGCAAGAAGGTGCTGGGTTTGATTTTAGCATCATGACTGGTGGGACCTTTCTGTGTGGAGTTTGCATGTTCTCTCTGTGTCTGCGTGGGTTTTCTCTGGGTACTCCGGTTTCCTCCCACCATCCAAACACATGCACTAGGTTAATTGGTGATTCTAAA
>JAPTGZ010000005.1:46288823-46304880 GCA_029814645.1 Fowleria isostigma
TTGTTTGTCTCTATATGTCAGCCCTGCGATGAACTGGCGAAATGTCCAGGGTGTACCCCGCCTTCGCCCTTAAGTAGATGGGATAGGCTCCATGTGACCCCCGTGACCCTAGTGAGGATAAAGCGGGTTCAGAAAATGAAGAAATGTATTCCTGAAAATTGATTAGTAATGCTTTACACTCCTGCGTTACAGTAAAATGTAATGTTACTGAATACATTACTTTTGTAATGCATTATTTCTAACACTGTTCATCATGTTATTTGATATAATGATTTCCTGTAGATACTGTTGGTCTGACTTCCACAGTCAAAGAGCCATGCCACCCCTAATGCTTAAAGAGGTGGAGAGCCAAAGGCAGCAGCAGGCCTGTATAGGTATCCCTCACCATGCATTACTGCCGGTCAGCAGGTCAAATAAACAAATGCCTTAAGACTCAGCAGCTTAACCTCGGTGACGCTTTTGGGAAAAAGAGCCTCAGACAGGGCTGACAGCCAAATTTGTTGGCTGTCAACAGTAATACTATCTATCACACTGGTGATGTTCACCTCCACACAAGTCTGTAACACAGGGAACGCCACAGAGAAAGACGACATGTGAGTCATTTCACAGCAGCAGGGGTGGGCATAAAAGCCATCAAGTAACGCTCATTTATCCTCCTCTGCTGTGTACTAAAATGTAGGGGAGAACGGGATTGGTTGTCACAATTTTTACTCTTCTGATCAACATGTCTTGGAATAGTCATTCCTACATTGCAGTAAAGTTTAAAGTATTGGGTTGTAATTGGCATCTCTTTCATTCTTTTAACTTATTTTATCAGAGATTTAGTAACCATCAAAGCCACTCTGACATATTGTGACATCAGATGTCCCTCACTGTGGGTTGCTTGTCCCATATTATTTCAATAGGAAAATGGGATTAAAAAAATGATGGCAACTTTTGGAAGTAACTTAACAAATGGAATTTTTGTTTAAACATTATAAACAGGAAGTAACATAAACAGGACACATGAAACATCACATCCTTGAAGTTTCCATCAACAATCAAAATAGTATAGTAGGGTGGACTGGGGTGCACTGGGCTCAGCAGCTGGGGTGGGATGGTCTGTTGCTAGCAACAAACAAAGCTAGCAACCATCGAGCAACTAGCTGTTTAGCAAATGACAACTGAAAGTATACCTTTCCCTTCATACTTTTATTGGGAACAACTTCTTTGTTAGAAACCTATTGTGTAAAAGCCCAGAGGAAAAACAGTGAAGTGATTAGTATTTACAAATTGACATGAAAAAGCCATATCCTTTCACCTCAAGGTTAAGCATCACACTCCAGCAAGGACTACATACATTTATTCTGTTTAATTCTGATCATTTCGCTACCAATATTTTGTGACTGCCCCAGTTGGCTGAGATATGATGAAGGTGACAACCAACCCTGTTCTCCCTTACTCTAGTGTTTATGTTAATGATGGATGCTCACTCCTCTTAGTTGTTGGGATTGAACGATACTTACAAAGCCATTTACTCACTACTCAACTATAACTGTTGTAAGTTCTCTTTTTTTGGAGCCACTTTACATTTACCTAGTCACAGGGAGTGTAACAAGTCTGTGATAACAGTTTTCATTAAATCTGTCAAGAGATCGCATCTTAGAAAGTTAGAAAGTAAGAGAAAAGAGTGTATGCTGCAAAGACATGGCCATTTATCAGGCAGAGACAGTGTAATGAAAGATAGTGAGAGGTGTGTTTTTGCAGTCTCACCTGGATTAAAAGATATGTTCATAACTGCTAAACTGATGTGGAGCAGTTTTAGTTTGGTTCTCAAACATCCCAAATCTTTATGATACAAGTAAGTGTACTCAGTTAGGCTTTTGATTTCAAAAATATAGAACTGTATTTTTCCAGGCTACTTGTAGTGATGCTGCAAGTTAACTATTCTTTAGTGAGGTTGCCGATGTAAGAATAAGGTTTATTTTGGTGTAAATAAAAAAACAAAAACAAACTCCAGACATAATAAGGAGGGAGTGAACAGGAATGTATGAATTGAAAACAGTTTTTTGTGTTTATAGTGTGTCATTTGATTTTTTTTTTGTAATCACATCCGAATCCAACAGCAGACAATGTTTTGACAGAGCAAACCATCAAATTGATGAGGTGACTCTGACAACAAACTCAGTTGTCGTTTTCTCTGTTTTCCGTTCTCCCTTGGTGCTCTCATGGCCTACACACATGTGGACACACAGTCCGTCTGTGCAGCAGATGCTCAAAGCCACATGGAGGCCCTCCAAGTTATTTGATGCTGTAAATATTTGAAAACGAACCACCATATATAATTGAGACATCCATGGATATAGGCTTGTGTTGCCATGCAGATCCTGTTGATTATACATCATGTGTGTTTATGTGCTGACTGAGCGAGTGCAGAAGTTACTTCAAGGAACAAAAACGTCACAACCAGTAAAAACCTTAAATTGAATTATTGTTTTGTTTAGAATGTGAGCAATGGCGTGATAAAAATCAGTTAGTACTATAGCTTGTTTTGTCTGTGGAGTCTTTGCTACTGAAAATAAGTCATTTTATTTTTGGTTTTCTTGTGTAACAAAAATGTTTAAGGTTTGTTATTTCAGAACATTTTGGCTACTATTAATGAAAATACCAACTCTGTAAGCCTCCATTTTGCTGTGCTGTGAGATTTTATCTCAGAGTGTTTCTAAAAATGAGTAAAACCCCACTTTTCAATGACCGACAGATCATCAGCTATCAGATATGTGAAAGATTTTAGCCAGGGAAAAGGATTATGCGGACTGCCTAGGTGATCGATATTGCATAAAACAGTTCTCAGCTGATGCCAGATGAGAAAAGTTTTCTTTTCTTTTTTGACATGATGAGCAATGATCCCTGGATTATGAGACAGGATCCTTTAACCCAGCTGCCACGCTGCCCATCAGCCGCTCTAAGCTCTGTCCAATTTGATACATTTTGATTCACAGGCTGTCTGCTGCTGTCTCCCCTGGACGTGTTGAGAGTGATGTAGGACAGGGTGAAGTTGGAATCAATGGACTGTTTGTGAGACCAGTGGAAGCAAAGTGTCAGAAGAGATGGCAGACTTGGTCGTGTTAGATAGAGAGTAAGAGAAGTGTTTTCTTCTTGCAGACAAGAAGCAACACTGTCTAACATTTCTAACAGCAAAAAGTATTTGTCCTGGAAAATGTTTGGACTCACCTCAACAGGAAAGATTAATTAAGTGTATTCTGCTTGTATAAAGAATTCATCTGAATGATGAACATCATTACTGTAGGTGTCAAGCACTGAAGGATATAATAGGTACAAAAACACATATTTCATCTTTTCAACAATCTGCCATGTGTACTGAATGACAAGAAATCCCTTATACTGTGGTAGTTTAACTTCAGCTTATATCAGCTATGATCTCTTGAGAATAAAAGCTTTAAATGTCAACACAGCTTCTAATTGAAATATTTTCACCTGAACCACCACTAGATCTTCATTACTTTCTCGGGCACCAAAAAAGTATTACATAGTTGCACTGCCAAGACTCTGTGTCAGTTCTATTTCTCTGAAAATAAATTGATGCCATTGACAGAAAATAATGACAGGGATATAAGTAAAGTACACTGGAAAGAGTCAAATGATTCATCCCAGGACTTGCTCACAAAATATCCCTGTTTGTGGAGCTCATCTGTGCTTTTGAAAAACTGACTGAGGGATTTTAGATGGTGTATTTTCCAGTGGATATGTAGTATTTTAGAGTAAAACCCTTCAATTATTGAGCTGGGCTCATGTGCTATAAAATGCTAACGCCTGCTTTTCCAGTTTCTGTCTTGAAAGAGGTTGTTTTCTGTCCCGTAGGAAGTGGTAATTGAGGTGTATATGACAGTTGCATCTACGGGATAACACTTTCCAATTCCATCATCATACATCAGTCACTTGATACTTTTAGAGAGATCCAACATGGCCCTGCACACATTTTGTAGGCGAGGAGGGATATGAGGAAATTAAGCAACATATGCCGATGTATCTCATTTTCTGTCTCTTCAAGTCAAGAATGGAAAGAACAGCAAGATGTGTGGTGTTGCCGAAATGCATTTATAAAACAAATCCAGTCTGTTTGATTGATTACAAATAGAATCGTAACTGGAAAATGTACTGTCAAATTTAAAAAAAAATAAATGGCTTTTTAAATTACTGACAAAGTAATGTAAAATTGACCAAAAATATGACATACTTCATGTTCACAGGCCATAACTGATTTGTACCACAAGCAAAATGTAAGGTTGTGAATAAACAGTCCATCAGTAAAATATAAAATCATCCATAGATCAGCATAAAACTACATACAAAAACAATGACAAAATAAATGTAAAAATTTGAAAGGAAATTGTACTTCCTGCTACCATCTCCCAAATGTGAATATATACATGAACACCAAGCAACATGTATATTGTATTTTTTTTTTTCTACCTGTCCACTGCTCATTCATCAGGGACTCGGGTTGAACCAGAAGATGAGGTTTCATGCTGTCAGTGTCAGCCAACGATGTCGTAGTATTTCTCTACTCTGCTGCATCTGTCTGTGATATTTTTGATGTGTAGTGTTGCTCAATAAATACAACATAGCTTAGTTGAAACTGCTTATCGCGGAAACTTTACAGCTCTCCCAGGCTCAGTAGCAGTGTTCAGGCTGTGGTGCACATGTGCTCTCCTGTCATGGTTGAAAATGCGCTCCCTTTTTCCTGCTTCACAGTAAGTGCGTCATAATTGGGTGAAGCATGCCTCATCAAAATGCCCTTTTCCAGATTGCTTTTAATGGCTTATGTGCATCTGTCTGATGCCAGCTTGCGTTGGAAAATTAAATGATGTTGGTTTTTTGAGAAACTGTTACAGGATGCCACAAAGCCAAGCCGCCCACCAAACTAGCAGTTAAACATCGCCAGAACCCTGCAGAACATTAATGCCCCAGCCGTCATCAACGCCTTCAATCATTATTCCGGCTGTTTACGTCATTTTAGAGTTAAGGCTGATGAAAAACAAACAGCGGTTTCTCCTAAAAGCCTCAAGATTTCTAGTTGGAGTGTCACTTGAGAGAACAGTGCAAAGAGAAAAATGGAGTTTATCTGTATCTGCTGTCCTTCCTTACAAAAGACAGATCTGTCTCCAACTAAAAAGATTTACTGTGTGTTTATGAGTTCACTCCTTTTTGCCTTTATCAGCTATTAAACCAGCCTTCAAACACATGCACAGACACACGCTCTGCCTGTGGAACAGATGCAAAGAGCTGCACCAAGCACAGCTATTGTAAATATTTAAAACCGATGACTGAAGAGAGCAAAAGTACGATTAAAAAAACATGGTTGTTATCACACCCATACTATTGATTACATTTTTCATGCGCAGGATACTTTGGAACAAAAAGATTATACTTGTCTACCTTGTCCAATCAAGCTCATATCCGTCCACATGCAAACTTCTGAGAGTGTGTGGGATAATCAAACAGTGAATATGAAAACCCACATTTAAGTGGGGTTTGATGCCTGCTGGGAGAATATGTGTAATGTGGGAAAGTGGGAGGTTAAGAGTTGTGTCAGACAGATGGAGGTCTGTGGAATGACTGCTGCTGAAGCGCCTTTGAGCAACTGTTTAGTCTGCAGTGAAATAGTTACAAGGCAAATAGTAGTTTATATAGTTGTACGAGCATCAGCTGTGCGTACTGTGGAGGGATTTGTTTTTCGTAAACTGATATAACTGTTCTGGAGAATGTAGTCCTATTGTATGATCTTCAAAAAATACTGTTTGCCCAGGAGTCGTGTTGTGAATGTTTATATCTTTCTTTTTTTGATTTGTATCCCATAAAGACTTAAATATTCAGGAGAATAGAACAAGAGGGATACTGGCCAGAGGACAGACAAAACGGCATCATTTTTATAGTGAGATGGATCTGATACCCCTTTGGTTGGATGGGGCCAAATGCAAACAGTTTTGGCAAGGCAAGGTAAAATGTATTTGTCCAGCAATTCACAGTGCATCATAAAAATAGAAAAGAGACAAGTTAAAAATACACAATTACAATTAATACATAATCCATAAAATATAAATAATAATACATTAAAATTAATTAAAAGAGAAGACAGCAGATAGAACTTTTGTAGTTGATATATGCACAGCTGAACAGAGCTGTTTTCAGCCTGGACTTATTGCCAGAGTAGAGGTCTGTCTCACGTCATCAGGAAGTACATTGTTGTTTGTGTACAGATTTTTAATGGTGTAATTCTTTAGTGCTTAGTGTCATTTATGTGTGTCTCCAGTCCAAATCACAGGCCTTTATAGGATGAGTCACATGTCACAGAAACACACAAGATGAATCTATGGAGCTCAGTCCAATCTGACTCATAATAAGTAGGAGGAATCAGCAGGTATTCAAAGTGTGTGCATGTTGTTAATCTGACTCATTATCCCACTACTACAAAATTGGCCTCATGATAGTAAAGAATGAACCAGGCTCCGATTGAGAGAGTATTAATGAGAAAGAGAGAGAGAGAAAGAGAGAGAGAGCTGAGGGAAGCTACAGCTCATGAATCATCACTGACTGAGTTGGCCAGTCTGCCCTTTGTGTGGCCTTGGCACACTGCACTGAAGCAGTGGCCTGACCTTTGACCTTGTCATAAAAGATCCCCTGTGGGGGGTGCTGGCAGGCGGCCATCATGCTAATGAAGTCACCCGTTAGCTGCTAGCAAGGAATGCAAAAATCCCCCTAATAACTGCAACCTCAGAGGGTCTTTGTGAAATTGATACCAGTTTGCAGAGGTGACAGTCACTGGCTATGTTGTGAAAGCCTCAAGTGGGCTACTCTGACCTACACACCCAGCTTTTATGTGTAAATATGTGTGTGTGGGTATGTACAAGGTCATTAACCATTATTCTTTGTGTGGCTTTTCCTCTTGTTCTGTGTGTTAATATGCACCAATGACATTTGCTTCTTTTATGTATTTTTGTGTTTTATTATGTGACAATGAATTGAATGTATGTATGTATTTATTGTCAATATGTGTAGATGAGCATGTGCTGCCCTTTTATGAGTGTGCATGACATGCCATGGCAGATTGCACCCGGGTTGTGTAGGTGGAAATACACTGCGGTCAGTATGTCACGCAGCCGGCTCCCAGGGTCGGGTGGGGGTCGGGTAGTAACTACACAATGATGTGCTTTATGGGTAATAACACTGATCAGCTTCGTCCAGTATACTCTCTCCCCCAAGACATTTAGGCTCATTTGAACGTTAAGTGTCACCACATTCCTGCTGCCACTGTCCTTTGTGCTGACTGTCTGCTATCTCCTTATGTCCTTGTCTGTAGATCGAGAATGTGGACGCCTGCCTCAGTTTCCTCAATGCTAGAGGAGTAAATGTACAAGGGCTTTCAGCAGAAGGTAAGAAAAACAATACACAGTTCACAGGAGGCCTTTAGCTTTTGAAACTCTTAATTGAATTAGTTGAACAACAGAAGAGGGATCTCCCTCTTGTATTTCTAATGTCTAGTGCTGGAAAATTCATTTGGCGCCAGCACCACCCAGTCTTCTGTGGGTAGCTTTCCATTTCTTCACAGTACAAAATATCTCCTATAACTGGTTATAGCTTGCAGTGTCTCCAAGACATACTATTATATTTCACACCAGTGGAATTTACCATGTTGGTACCATGGTAGGGTGCTCAGTTTCTCCATCTTCAGCTTTCACTATGGTAGCACAGGCAATCATTAGGGCATCAAAGTGGATTTTAGGAGGATAAAAACTGCAGAGAGGGATTTACCTCCCCACTGTCTGGGTGGATATGGCTGATGTGACAGCCATGACTCCAGCCACACTTTGTAGTGAATGGCATCTTGCCAGAATGAATGATAAGTTGTCTCACAACTTATGCTAAGAGTTTAGTTAAATACTCTTTGTTAACAGTATGTTTCATGTTTGATTTTGAGGGGAATTAGTAAATGGATCCAACTGCAGCCATTTTTTAACCCTAGAACACTATCGCTAAAATTAGTCCCATTGGTTTAACATGAAAATCGGATAAAAATCACCCGGCGATAGTGTTCTAGGGTTAAGTAGATGCAAAGAGCTGCTGAGAAAGTACATACTACATGTGTGTAGTTTTGCATTCAGTGAATGGATCACACAACACATTATGTAGATAGAGGTAACATTCTCAAAGCCTCATACAGTAGGTGTTTTCACGCTCAAGAATAATAAATAAATGCATACATTACACTAACACATTTTCTGCAACTGTCTGAAGATACAAAAATAATTAAATTTATATTTATATATACTGATGTAAATACCTGTATCATCTGCATAACATACAGTATTACTCCTGGATAGATGAACATGATCCATACATAATAGCACAGGACTGTCTTAATTGGTCTAGCAGAAAGTGTATCCAGCTGTTATTTAGGGCCTGTGCCTGCCTGAACATCATGTTGCTTTTGCTCTCTTTAAACATTAAAGAGGTGAACATGTCCTTGAACTCTCCAGCAGCAGAAATAGTGCGACAGCCTGACACACTGACCGACAGCTCTAAATCCAGTGCCCCTCTTCAGCACTAAAAACAGCAAAGTGACTCACTAGGCCTGGAATTTAAAAGTGCTTCTGTAAATATATGGGCTATTGAGTTACTCTGTCCATTGTTGTTACTGCTGCATTTCATCACTCCTTTCACTCACAACATCTTTCTTTCCTTCACTCTTCGCCTTTGTCAACTTTATCCTCAAGACTTATATTGTATGCGGTGTGTGTGTGTGTGTGTGTGTGTGTGTTTGTGTGTATTTTACAGCAATGTGTGTGTCCTCTCATGTCTAATTGAATCAGCCCAGGGCTTTCCAGATTCTGCTGGCTGGCATACGCATTCTTTATTATCTTTTTACAAGGCATGGGGATAAAATGTAGTGGGATGTTTGATGTGCGTATGGGCGCAGGATTTTTCCCTCCTGAGAGGTTACTACTTGCTGGAGTAAACTTTCTGTGAAAAAACCTGTTACTTTTTTTTTCTTTTGGGAGGCAGTAAACCGAATTTCCGGAAAAACTCATCTTGTTGAAGGGTGTTATGGTTTACCCTCAGACGTTTCCGGTAAGGGAGGTAATAGACCTTATTGAAAACAAGTGTTTTGGGTTTTTTTTTTCCATGCTACAAAGTAAGATAAATCTGGCACCTGCGACTTTATGATAATTGGACCAAGAAACCTAGATCATCTGGTGGAGAATAGGTTGGAAAACTAAATTTAAGCAAATAGCAGATTTTATTGTGAAAAAATGTTTGCCTGTAGAAGTTTAAAATTAACTGTTATAAAGAGGTTTTTAGGTAATTCTGATGGTTTTTGCCATATTTTAGTAATGAAAAGCTTTACTGACTCACAGTTTGAACACAAGTTATGATCAAAAGCAATGTTTTACAACTTGAAATGTGATAATTATCGACAGGAAGTTCTCTACTGTTTCCAGCCTTAACATGCAGGTGTAAACCTCTGAAATACACACTTCCTGCTGCTGATAATGGATTACAGTTAGAGGTTCGTACAGCAGGTCATTAAACTTCTTTCCACTGCAGGTAAAGCCCAACAGAACAAGCTGCTAGTAGCTGGGGTTCCCACAGGCACCATATGACCTGTTCACCACAATAAAATCCCTTGTCTTCATCTCATTTGGCACAAACTTTTTGGTCTGTTTTCATTAGCCCACATAAACACTCCTCAGGTCAGTCAAGGGTACATGCTTTTAACTAGATGGTGTAACCTAGGATGAGCAGTAACTCAGCTCTTTCTGGCAGGAAAGCAAAAGCTGAAATATCAAGAAAATGGGTCGGAAAAAGTCATCGAATTAGATAATATTTGGGTATAATTTAGAAATTACTGTATAATTAGATTTATATGAAATGTCAAGTCAGGCAAAGGAGGAAAAAAACGGTGTAAACAAAGAGATAAGAAAAAAATCAACAAAAGCAAAAACAAAACTAGCTGTAGCTTTGTAAGGGGAGACCCAGGCTGGACATGACTATCCAGTTAACCAACATAAGACAGGCCAATTAACTTAGAAAATACAAAATATATAATGAAGTCGTCTTCATTGCGTCATGACTGTACAAGAAATCCTCCTGCCTCCAGAGTCCTCTCTGACCCGTGGAAAAAACACTCACCAAATCAAAGAAATAAAATTGATTGAAACCACATCAACCACTTAAAAGGCCTCCAGAAGCAAAGGCACATTTTCACTGAGTGTGGGCCAGGCACAAACACTTATCTATTGCTGCTTCAGAGCAGAAGGAACTCTCCTTTCAGGAGATGAAAAAGCAACTTATTGTTGATGAAAAATTTCTAATGGGAGTTTCTCTGTGTCCTATCACTGTCTCGTGGTATCCAGTTATCCCTTCATCTACCCCAGTTTCTCTTAAAACTCTCAGAAACTTTTAAAGAAGTGACAACTGATAGAGAGCAAAACGTAATGCCCTGAGAGATTTGTACAATACATTTCCAGGTGAAAGATTTACAAAGCTCTGAGCAGATGACAAGCTGAGCCTCAGACAATTGATGGTCAAGCAGAAAAGCCCTGAAGTGCTCATATCTCCTCTGCATCATTTTGGAGTCTCTTAGGTGCCTGACTTCATTGTTTCTGATGTTAACTACAGTAGTGTACTCTGCAAAGTTGAACAAAGTTTATGCATGAATCTGTCCCTTATTACAGCTGCATATAATGCCATTATTGACATTATTAGGGGCCAAAGTGCCCTATTAGTTATGCAAACATGCAGGTATGCAAGCATGCATATGTGTATATGAAATTGCCACTGTCCATGGAGTGCATGAGCTCGAAATGAAATAAAACTAAACTAAACTAACAAGTAAGATTTATGGACCAACTAATGATAGAAAAATATTTATCATTTGCTGTATTTTTGGTTTCAAGGACCATCTTCAAAAATACAATGCAATTCACAGCAAAATAAAATTAAAATTAAAAAAAAGCTGGCTGATGAAGCAGAGTTAGTCAAAAAAACAGTAGGGCATGCCTTGCTGATGTTTGTTTATATAAGATATATACTAACATTGTGCCCTTGCAGCTTTGGTGTATCTATAAGTGTTCATCCTTATCATTTCTGTTACTTTACCCAGTTGCCAAAGTTTCGATCCACAGTCCTTTGGTTGAATGTACAACATTGTTTCTCCCTAAAACACAGAAAACGCTGCTGTTCAGATGATCTCTAAGGCCCAGTATAAATAACCGCCTCTGGGTATTACAAAATGGAAAACAGCCCAAGAGATTAATCTCCTCTAACTTTCACAGTCTCCAAAAAGCACAGCCATGGATGGCTGGGGAGAATGTCTGAGCTTCGCCAGATTGAAAAATGGAGTAAAAAGCTCTGTGTCAGCCACTGCCATCCTTCCTGTGACTCTGTGTGCCAGCTCTTACTCAGGGTTTGATATGAAAAGTCCATTTCACAAATGGGTGCGTTAGCCACAGTGATCAATTCTTCCTCCTCCTCTGTCACTGCAGAATCCTATCAGGACTGTGTGTAGGAGTCTGTAAGAGATGCATTTGTTTGAGTTGTGCCTTTGTACTCGAAAAATGTTTCAGGACGAGAATGACACTGCAGACAAAGTTACAGGGAACATTTTTGGCCTTTACGAGCTCCGTATATTTAAGAAGTCCATGTATGTGTCAAGGTCATTTCCAAGTTTCAAAGTAAGATGAATTATTATGTTGTATCTGCCTATTCTATCTTCTGTGTCGTACGTTAGACTTTTATATTCCTTTACTGTTATTATGCCTCATTTTTACACAACATGAGAGTGTGTCACTTCAGACATTGTCTTCTCACTGTACAAACAGGAAGTGTGAAACTCACTTCCTTATTGCATGGTAAAAGTAGAACTGTAAACATGTTCCTATTATATATTTTTGGCCATTTGGCTTCAGACATGCCCAGACAGCAGACTTCTGCAGTTCCAGTCCCAAGCCTATGCTGACTGGATACATCTTAACTCACACACATACTGTAGGTTTTGGTCTGGATCTGTGACAGCTGGTTCTGGTGAGCAGTAACTTTTAATTATTTTTCGACAGAATGAGTTCAACCTCAAAACCAGTAAATATTTCTGATTATATAGATTACTTTCAATGTTACATATTAATATAGTATATTTGCTTTGATAAAACATTTGTTGAAAAACAGCTGTACATCATGTATATGGGTTTTTGGCCAACGTTCTTCATGTTCCCTGCAAAAGCTGAATGGTGTTGAAAACAGTCATTAGCATGTTCCACATAACACAAACAATTCTGCACTGCTTTCAGTTGTTAAAACTGACTTTATTTCAAGCTGAATTTGCTTAATACTGGATGAATCTGTCCAGTATATGAGCATATGCTGTAAATATTTTGCATAGCTGATAAATTCATATGATGGATCATAAAAGATCAGTTTATTATTTCCTATTATGTATATTTAATGTTAAATAGAAGAAACATGACAAAACAGCTTTATCCTCATGTGGGAAAGCATCATGGGCCAAAATGAGTCTGTTTCGCTAGTTTTACCAGAGCTACTTCATCTTGTGACCCACCAGTGTATTTTTGTCCTCAAGACAAGAGTTTCATAGCTTTTCTTAAACAAAAAAAAAAGTGAAAAATATGTCTGACAGAAGCTGTTGCCTTGTACTGTTTCATATCAAGCCAATTATTTTACGCAAGAAAAACAGCCAAAATCTTTACATTCTTGGGTGTCAGGAGGATATTTGTGGAAATTAATATATTTATGAAGTAAATGTAACTGACAGGAGTTCTCTCTTTCTTTTCTGCCACTCCAGAGATCAGGAATGGCAACTTAAAGAGCATCCTGGGTCTCTTCTTCATCCTGTCACGCTACAAACAGCAGCAGCAGCAACAGCAGCAGTACTACCAGTCCCTGGTCGAACTCAGCCAGCAGACCAGCAGCAGCAGCAGCAGCACACCATCCGCCAGCAAAACACAGGAGATGCAGTCCAGGTATGTGCCTCTGATGCTCCAGATTGCTCCATTAGATTAGACTTGTGATGGCTTGGATCTTATTTAGGACAGAAGTAGCCTTAGTGACAGAGGAGCAAGCTAATGTCACTGGTTTGAATTAGTGCACCTATTATTTTTTGGGATGCATGCCCAAATAGAGGCTGGCTGATTTATCGTTTTTGGATGCTTAATTAGGTCCAGTTAGGGGTTTTGTAAACAGGAAATTGATGAAAATTACTGCCTTTCAGTGGCGTTGAAAGTAAATAACAGTCATGGAAGATGGTTCTCATTAGACACTTTTGCTGCATCAGCTCCTTGAGGAGATTTTGACAGCAATGGCTTGAATTGGCTGACAGCACTGAAAACATTTACATTTTTAATAAAGTGTTAGCCTCACTGCATTAAAGTATATGTAACTCAGCCACCTAAACTGTAATTCCCTAAAGAATGAATCTTTTAAGTCGGCAGCTAATAGCTAACTTGTGCTATCACTAAATAAAGTGCACACATGGAGTAATGCCGATATTAACATTCAGCTAAAGTATATAAAGAGGTATGTGTTTCTTGTGTGAAGACAGCTACATATAGCTTACAGTGCAATATGTTATGAAGATGTGTACTGTACAGTAGGAGTGATGGCTTACAGACAGCTAGGCAGTAAAAGTCAGTAAAAGCAGAGAAGGCCCAGCCCTGTGTGATGTAAATAGATAGACAGACTTTAGAGGAGCATCTAAAGGCAGGCCTGACATGCCACACATGAGCAGCATTCCCTCTGACCAGATCGAGTTACTGCACGGCCTCTGCAGTGTTTGTGTGTGGGGGTCTGTGGCAGTGTGCGTAAAATCAGTGCAATAAGAGCAGTTAGTCTCAGCACTTGAGGACAGGGTATGTGAGTAAGATGATATTGTGGAGAGCTTTGGCCTCAGTCTGTTTGAGGCGTGTTAGGAGCTGCTGGAAGTGGGGTCAGTGTAATGTATGGATGCGTATGTGCAGAGGGGTTATTGGGGGCACAGCTGCCTCCCATTCCCACCCTCCTGCCTCCCCCCCTACAACAGGTGGAGAATGCTCTCTCACATATATACACACACTGAACAGTGAACTTCGAAGCACACCGTCGCATCAGTTCAAGGAAGTATCTAATAACAACTTGGTTGAGAGACATATATAAGGTTTCTTCACTGGTAGGAAGAAGAGCAAACTGTACATTCATGAAGTAATGACTTTTTTAAGATTGCCTCTGTAAATTGGCTCACTTAATTTATAAAAAGACCACATGGCCTCACTGTCCACAGCCAGAGTAAAGTCCCAGTTCTCTGATAAGTTAATCATGTCTGAATGATGAAGGCCACAGTGGGGGTCAGAGGAGCAGCCTGTGTCTGTCAGTGATAAAGTGAGCCTTTAATCTGTGAGTTTTGAGCAGTCTGGTACATTTTTCCTTCATCTGTAGCTCAAGAAAGTTATGGAAAGTCAATCAGAAACAAACAGTTTTGAAGTATGAAATAATCCAGCGACAACAGGTTTTTGTGTTGAGGGTGATAAACCGGATGAACTGATGTGTGACATGATTGTTGAATCCAGTTCATCATTGTTCCATCACAGCGTTTTCTATGCTGTCAAACTCTTAGTCACTGCCCTTTAATAATCCATTATTAACAGTGTTAGGGAGGAGTAGAATAATGTAACAGGATTATGTATTTAGAATACAAAATATGAGTAACTGCATTCCATAACAGTTACAATTCTGAAACATGGTAATCAGAATACAGTTACATTTTTAAAAACCAATGGATTACTTTCTGCTATTTTCTGTCTTTTCACAAATCCAGTTTCCCGCACATTTCCTCTCCATTTCCTCTGTCACCGCTGGTGTTAGGGAGCTGAAAACAAGAAAGATATCTGTATTGAATCTACTCTGTCTCTTTTTCTATAACAGACAAAACCCTAATAAATTCCTTTAGGTTGTACAAGTATCACATGTTCATATGCAGCTTAGATCTAATACATTAATCCAGCTCTAAAACAGAACACACAAGAATCATTCTGTTTAAAACAGAGTAAACATGATGTAATATACTAGAGTCATACGGTATTAAAATTCAAGAAATTGGGAAAGTAATCCAAGTATTTGTATTACGATACTCAGATTGAGTAATGAAACACATTACAGTACAGGTTATTTTTTTGGGCATAAACTCTGTAATTTGTAACAGAATACATTTCAAAAGTAATCCTCCCGACACTGGTTGTAAATATGCTTGGGTTTGTAATTTAAAAAATCCATGCCTTTTTTTTCCCACTGTTTTTTTTGTTGTTCATGGGTGAACTGTACTGATGACGCTGACCAAACACAGCTCATGTGATCTGCTGAGATGTAGTTGGCAGAAGAAACATTTGATCATAACAGCAGTGGTCACATGTGTTTGGCATGGGTCCAATGCAACCAAACAACAACTCTTTGAAAACACAGATACAGTTGCAACTATTTTAATTCCAGGGCTTCCGTGAACATCAATAATTCATGTTATCACTAATTCATGGTATCACAACACATGAACACACTGATGCTCACAAACTGCACTCAAAATCTTGTAAGTTGAATCTACTTTATGGTCAGAGAATGGGAAACTTTCTCTGCACTTTTCATTTTGAAAATCAACTTTGTATAACATTACACTTCCCATGTTCTTTTGTTGGAGGCTTCATACCTCACTGCTAAGCAGGTTCCTTTCCCTTTTTTACTGACAATTTGATACACTGAAATGTAATTAAGTCTATTCACAAGTCTTTTTTACAATTCTAATTTTCCACAGAAATGAATTTCTTTAAGCTTTAGCCGACCCTGAAGATTTAGCATGTCTGACTAACTTCATAAAATATTAGACAAAGAAGAAGATTGGATGCTTCAAAAAAAAAAAAAAGCCTTTTAAATTATCTAATCAAATCTGTCTCGCACATTTACACACACACACACACACACACACACACACACACACACACACACATTTGGCCTGCTACACATC
>JAPTGZ010000005.1:46309521-46322920 GCA_029814645.1 Fowleria isostigma
GGTGAAATATGTTTAATAAATATTTCCTCATTCATTCATAAATGTCAGTGGAGGGTGAAGAGAGTGAAAAGCATTCATTGACGCATGCAAACCTCCTTTACTTGTCATTTTGAGACATATTAGATATAGACACAGTTTTTTTTTCCTCCCTTCCACTGCTGCCCCCTCCAGAGGGTGGCACCCTAGGCAGCCACCTATTCAGCCACGGACCGTCCCTGAGTGCAACCGTATAGGCAAACATGAGCATTAACTGAATGAAGAGAAAAAAAGAACACTTTTGCCCTCAATGAAGAGGCTGACAAAAGAATAAGGGAAATGCAGAATCAACATGGAGCATTTTATTTCAGCTAGTTCTCTGGTGTTTAAAGGCGGGATTTTCTGATTGCAGACCAGCACTTGAACTACTTGAGAAGTGCTCTTCAGTATGACGTGACTCTCAGGAATAGTCTTTTTACAAACCTTGGCGAAGAAGCTGCTGCTAACTAGATGTTATGACACTCTCTATGTTGCCAAGCTCTAGGTTGTTGATACCATTTAGGGAACCACAGACTGTGACCACATTTCAGGTGTCATGTGTTAGATGGTAAACATACCACACAAAAAGCAGTGAGCTTTGGTACCATTCTATAAACACACATGGGGTATGTGAGTGGCCACTTACACAGACTGTCTATGGATTGTATAAAATGTGCACAAGTAAAATTACACAGATAGGATACGGAGAAGCTATGCTAGAAATACACATGTGACTCATTCACCCACAGATATACACACACCGACATACACACCACAGTCCAGTTGTCTGATGCCTGCAGCATTTGTTCCAGCTCAGAGGCAATGGGAACCAGCATGTTGGCAAATAATTCCTCTCCAGCCGCCACTGAGCAATGGCAAAAATGCTGCAGCCAGCAGCTTCTGCCCAATGGGTGGTAATCTGCCCTCTCACATCACTGACAACAAACCTCACTACTGCGACTCTGCAGAAAGAGCTCTTTAAGTCCTACAAATATATACATAAAATTACACGAATAGCACAAACAAAAGAGGTCAGTGGGTAGTGATAGTTTACAAACTCCTCTACTACCGTCTGATTCTTATTCATAATTGCGCTTTTGCCATCTGACAAGTTATTTTTAATCACCACGAGTTGTCTCCTGTCCTATCCCTGAAGCAAGAAAACAGTTCTCAAATGGGAAAACAGTTGATGCTCCTCTCAAAGACTGTGTTGATGTGTTTCCCTCATAAAGCCATTATTTGAGGACTGACTTGCTCTTTTAGAGTTGTTATAACCAGGATGAAAATAAGTGTACTCTTATAGCTTATTTCCAGTGTTCACAGAAGGTGTGGACATATCTAGACTTTCTTTATAATTATTTACACTGTAAATTCAATCAGGCATTGAAGGACCGGTATATTTGTCCATTTAATTTCAGCAGTTCATCAATACTTTACATTTCTGTTCAGACTCATATTTTGAACAATTTCTACCATTTATCATTTATTTCCATTAAATTAAGTTCTTAATTGAGTTGTTTGCTTCGTTTTGCACTGAGGCATTGTGGACCCAGGAGAACTGGACCAAATGTCTTATACTGGAACAAACAGCAGATTTACTCTAAGACCAGTTTAGGACTGGTTTGCTCCCTTAAACACCCTGGAAAAAACTAAGGAAAATTAAACAAGGGGCTCTGACAGATTAAATAATTAGTTTTTCTCCTCTCACCTGGGGACCACAGAGGTCAATTCTGTGTAAGATACACTTTTTTTTTAACATCTGTCCCACGACAAAATCTCTGTCCAGAATTTACATCATATTTCCTTCTCAAGCCTCTTTTTGCTGATGCATTATCAAACATGTATTTTAGAAGATGAAAGAATCTTATGATGAAAGGGCCTCCTTTCTGATTTCCATCTGAATTGCCTCAATCTCTTGTTCATTTTCCCACTGTTTATCTCTCATTTTCTCTTGTCTGAGTTTGCAGTGCATTTTTTCTGTTTCTGTCTGTGTGTTTTTTATTCATTCCTATTCTGTTCCTTTTTTCTTTTGTTCTTCTTTTGCGCATGTCTTTTTTTTGCTTTTTATTGCTGATTCTTTGCCATTGCCTCCACCCTTGTTGTGAGGCTCCCACTGTGCAGAGCTCTCACAGGGAGTAGGTGAGATATGCATGTTTCATGTTTGCATAGATTTACTGTACTTCTCTTGTGCTGTATCTTGTTGCTCTATCTGACCTTAGTTTACTGTATGTGGTTGTTGTGATGGCCCAACTCTTTGAGTTGAGTGTCTGCATCTGGTCTGGACTGAGGAACATGTGTCTGTCCAAGCAGAGTTGTTGTTGTCTGTGTAAACAGTGGCACATCTGTTGATGTTGCTACTGTAGATGCAATATAAAACTCAAGATCTACAAATTTAAAAAGACTTGACCCAAATGTTACTGAATTTTGTTTTCGTTTATGTCATTTCTTTGCCCCTGAGTGGCTTATTTTGCAGATTGTTTCTATTTTGTATATCTGAAACATTGTGAGCATTATTCAACAAATGTACTGTCCTATTAAGCCGCAGTTCTTTGTTGACTATAAGTACATTACTTAATTACTGCTTTATTTACTTTTGGTCTCTCCTTAAAAAGAGAGGCCAAAAGGAAAACAACAACTTTAAACAATTTTGCGCCTCTAATTAAAATTCAAGAACAGTAAATGTTTGCGTTTTTCTTAAGAACATGTAATAAACATTTAGTTATTTTAACAAACCTGTCACTCAAAGATTAATTTTTGTTGTGAAGCTCTTCTGTTAAAATCATAACCTGTGCCACTGAAGTGGTCTAAAAATGATTTGGAAGTTTTAGTTTGGCCAGGAGGTTATTGAGTTTTATGAGTTATGTGAGCTCTGGTAAAACAATTGCTGTGTGTGGCAGGTTTTTGCTAACTGTCAGAAAGCTGTGGAATAGGTTCACCATAAAATATTCTGTAGATATACACAGATTATGTGTGACATGAATTTATTTTAATGAGTGCTGCTCTTAGTGAGGGACTTGTCATGTTTGGTCCCCTTATATTAATTTGGCTTCTGAGCAGCCACTCAACTGTTATTTTATGCTCTTATTAAAAAAGTAACAATTAAGAGAAAACCAGAAAATAGTGAATGAGTCTAAAATCAACTTTGTCCAGCTCCAGATGAACTTCATCAGAGCTGCTTCTCTGTGCCAGAGAAATAAAATGGTACTCCAGGCAGCCAACGGAGATGAATTTTGATAAACAAAATGTTTTTTATCCATGCTATATACAGTCCTGTTTGTTTGTTTTTATTAAACAATGACCTTAAAACTTAATGGAGCATATGAAATGCTTGTTTTGACCAGAACAGGATTCAGCCCCTAAAAAGATCTTTCCCCTCCGACATCTCGGCTCCATCTGCAGTACAGTCCCGGGTGACATATTCAGCGTAGCAAATCGATTATTTTTTGTAAAAGGACATCATGCTAGCTTTCAGACAGAGAGACAGGAAGACACCAAGTTGTTAAAATAAGTTTAAGTTTTTTTCCTGTTAAAATTGGTAAAGATCAGATTATGAATGGAAACACCCTCTGCTCTAGAGCAACCATGGTCTTTACTCTGCACAAACTGACCTTAACAACTATCTGGCATGACCACACATTGGAGCCTACTACATGAATAATACCTAAAAATAAAGTGGTACAAACAACTCATCTTTATTGCCCTGACAATCAGATCCTCAAAACAGTTCCTAACAAAGAGATAGGGGAAAGTAATGTAATAAAACATATTGTAAAGTTATTGTGCCAAACAGGTTTTTGGTGCAATACTTCTCATAGCACTCTCTTGGGAGTTCTGAAATCCTCCAGCTGCAGCATGGCAAATCAACATTTGACACTTGCAGCTTTAACTGTGTCAAAAGAAAATGGTTATGTGAATGTGTAAAAGATTGAGAGAGACTGACTGAAAAAAACAAGATTCTCAGCAGAAAGCTTTGCTTTTATATGTAGTCAGAAGAACATAAATAACAATGCATGTAGGGATCATGGGGCTGGCACTGTAAGAGCCACAGCATGTCTTTATGTGTTTAATATAGGGTTTTAATTTACTGCCAGTTTCATAATTAGGTGCAGAGAGCTCTGTCAGCCTTTTCTAAAGCCATAGTCAAGTCACAGTTTAATTTAAGATAGGCATTAGGTACTTGTCATGGTCATTATTACTGCTAACATTGTCTGAGGTTCTGCCACTGACCTTTAACTTTAGCATCATTCTGCTCTATGACATCTCCCGCCTCAAGGATATTTTTCTGGACATCAAAAAATCCATCCAGCCACCTTCTTGTCTAAACCCTCCGCCTCTTTCTGCACCTCTTTCTGCAGGTTACCGGGACCCTCCAGAGTACCTGCTGCAGGCAGCGGGGCCTCCAGGAGCCCAGGCTCATCTAACCTAAACCGTCGCAGCCAGAGTTTCAACAGCATTGACAAGAGCAAACCTCTCCAGTATGCCAGTGGCAACGATAGAGGTAAGGAGGACATATAACTGTATTATGGCCTCAGTGCACACTGTGACTTGAGCGGTTACAGTAAATGATGATATTGTAATGGTCCTTGAACTATTGAGCTACTCGAGAGAGGCACCTCCATTTTAGATTCTCCTTCCCAGCCACTTGGTGGCACCACTTACTCAGAAAGATGAGCAGATGTCTGCAGATGAACTCACTTCACCAATTCTAACCAGTGTGCTGAATCATCCCCAATTCTTTATTATAAGAGAGGTATAATAAATGCCATTCAGAGTATGGGGAAAAAATTTGAAACCATGTGAGAGATGACCGAGGTAGTAAATTCCGATAGCTGCTCTGCAAGCACAATGAAGCTTAAGATAAGATAAAATATTCCTTTATTAGTCCCATAGGGACTAATAAATAAAATAATAAATAAAAATAATTTTCCTTTATCAGTCCCATAGGGGGAAATGTCAGGTTTACAGCAGCAGGAGTGGAGTACAAACAGAGCACACAAGAAAAAAAAGAGCCAAATTCAACACTATAACTACTATTTACAGTTGTGTGCATGTTGATAGAGGATAGGGGAGATACTCATCCATACATCCATACACACATATCTACACACATAATTAAATAAATTGGCATGTATACACATTATACATATGAATATGGTGTATTACACTGTCAATTAATGGGTTTATTGCATGAATTATTTAGAGCAGTTTCTGTTGTGGAGCTTGACAGTTGCAGGAAGGAAGGACCTGTGGTACCTCTCCTCCACTTATGAGAGTTTTTTTGTTTTTTAGAGAAAGTTATCAAAGTAAAGGATATAGAATTTGTTTGACAAAACCTTATTACTCAAATAATTTCTGCATGTTCCTGTTGTGGACAGTGAATTTGTCAGATTATTATTGGTTTAATGACTGAAAGGGTTGCTATTGTGTCATTTTCTTTATTAATAAATTGTTAATCTTTGGCTCATTCACAAAAGCTGCTATAACTTATTGTCTCAGACGTAAACCTTTTACATTGTCCAAAGTCATAAAAATAATTTAAAGTACTCCCACTATGTTATCCATAGAATTTATAGTCATAGCAAAATCCTTCTGCTTTGCCTTACACTATTTGTAATCATAAACCCTTAATTCCAGTCACTATAGATATGATTGATGATGAAATTGTACACAGCTTTGGAGAATAAAATACAACAAATTTAGTCTGGGAGAAGAACAGTACATGTTGGAGTTATTGTGTAGAGCTCATTGAAAAGCCTCTCAAACAACAGTAAACTGTTCTAAACCCCTCTCACTCTGCCTTGTGTATTTGATTCTAAAGTTCACAAGTATACTTATCCTCCTGAATTTTGAAAATTCAACTCTTTTTGGTGAAATGCTGTAGAATGATGAGCATACAGGATCTGATACAGAGGACAAGTAGTATGCAAAAATGGTGGTTTAGAATAAAACAAACATCATTTTGTTTTCATAATTTTGTTGAAATATCCATCTTTTGTGTAGAGTTATTCTTCAGAAAACTTAATTTTACTTTTTGGAACAATATGTACCCCAAAAGTTGGATGTCTCTCATTTAGAAGCATATGAGTCCCAGGAATACAAAGACGCAGATCTCATTTTAGTATTTTGCTGCCCATTCACATGTAGCAGTTGAGCCTTGCCAGCAGACAAACCTTCAGTTTTCAGAGATAAGACACCAGGCAGGTATTGGAGCTTCACTGCAGGGGGAGATGAAACAGGATTTTTGGTCTAAAGTAGAGGGGGGAAAAAAGAAAAATCAATCGCGGTAAAATGTCAGCGGTGCAGCCAGAACCTTCTGGGCAAAAGCAGGTTGCAGAAAAAGAAACAGATACAGGAAGTCTCTGTGACAAGTTTTCATTCTTACTTCCACCCCTGTCATGTTACATGCTTTTCTGTTTTATTACATGTCCTCATATATTTTTAATGGTAAAATGTGCTTTCCTTGATTTGCCTGATCACCACACTACCGTTCTAGATTGTGTCCTTGCCTAAATACCCAGCCCGTTTCTGTTTCCAATAAACATTTTGTTAGAAGCATTATTGGCATCATGGAAGAGAACTGAAGCAAGGTGACAATTTAACAATTTATTATCTCTCTCTGACTGTGATGTAAGAGCTGCCAAGCTGAAAAGCATTCAACTTGGAGTGAAAATAATCTACCCTTAAACAAGAATAACACCATTTTGAAGAAAAATATCAGAGAGTGTCACAAGTGCAAGAGCCAGCTGACCAGCAAAACATTAGTGGTGGTCTTCATGTGTATATTCATGTAGATTCTTGTGTCATTTCAGTCATCCACATTTCCACACGTCAATCTGTGCTTTCACACATAGGGCTCCCTGTGCCTCATCTGGCATGTAGTTGCAAACAGCATGTATGTGTGTGTCTGTTAGCAGAGGGGCCACCACCGCCCAGAACAAGTGACATTTCATTCCTTGGCCACTGAGGCAAAAAAGAAAGAGGAGCCTGTTGCCATGGCAACGGCAAGTCACCGCACGGTGAAAAGTATGGTGGTGTTGTGAAATAGCCTCGGGTGGGGAAGGAGGAGGATCACTAAAGACAGGGTTAATTGACTGGACACACACACACACAGAATCACATAAATGCATCTGAATCCACTCATTCACATTCATAAACTGTCCAGGGCTTTTACACTTCTTCTAAAGATAAGAGGTAATTCAGAGGACACACACCTGGAAACATAATAACACTGGAATGTTCATCTGTGTTTACTTATTCATATTTATATCAGCCTCATATGACACTAATAAAAAAGTTTGCAGCCTAAAATATTAATATTATAGCAAATTATTATTGTTGATATTCAGTGTATAAACCACCAAGAGAAGACAGAATATGACACTCTGTTTTAATGCTGCTTATGAATTAGTGCTTTGTTTGCAAACTGATGACATATGATCAAGTAGGCAGCTGCTTTTGCTTATGCAAATGGACATGAGCCAGATATTCATATTATTGTTAGACACCTGTTGTTATTTAGGTTTGTAATGATTTCTGACCTAAAGAGGCAGGGCTTCTGGCAGGACCACAATTTCTATATATATATTTTTTTCTGTTATAAGAAGTACTCTGCTCAAGGAAGTGGCATAAATAATAACAGCCTGTTGTAACTGTGATGTGAGGTTAAATAAATGTCACTGTTCTGTCAGACACTTTAGAGCTGGGTGCTGGACTCAGTCATATACCGTCTGATGTAAAGAAAAGAGGCACTTAAAAGACATAAAGCACATGCAGGTTTTGTCAAGTGCGTTTTAAGGTTTCAGAGGAAGCTGTCAGAAGTTTAAGCCATTCAAAAGTGCGTTGGCTCAGGTCACAGCTGAAGCCAGAGCCGCCCTCCGCCTGCCTGAAGGGGCTTTAAGTTGTAGACTGGAGGTGACTCAGTCACAGCTGAACCCTGCTCACTGCACTGGATGACAGCCAGACACACACTCAGTTTAATGGCGCATAACTTAATGTTGTCACCACATCGGCTTCCTCTCCTCTTTCCTCATCTGTAATTCCGCTTTTACTTTATTTATTTATTTATTTTTGTTTCTCTGTGTAAGAAATTGTAAGAAGGGTGTGAGGAATTGGGGGGGCTGTTTGTAGATCAACCAGCCAGGAGAAACGGGGAGTGTGTGAAGATCAACACTCAGCAGTCAGTGCTAAAACATTTATTTTACGCACATGATGGATGTTTATGTGCTCATTGTGTTTGAGTGTGTGGCTTGGCTCAGTTAGATATATTTTCCTATCAAAACATTACTGGAACTGTGGCAGAAGTAAACACTTGTGGAATGCTTTATAACCCAGCATCCAGGCCTTGTACTGAAAATACAATAAATTACAAAACCTTCTACAGGCTTGTGTGAGTAATTTTGTTTTAACTTTATATTATTTTATACTTTGAACATCCATTGTGGTTGAGCAGAATGACACATTTTGCACAAATCCTAAACAGGCAAAAAGTAACACCTGTCTCGTAAAGACAGACAAGAAATTTGTAAATCCGAGGCAAACATACCAACAATATTATTTGACTTAAGGCAGCAACGGTCACGTTTCCTCAGTTTGAAACTCCCACTCTGCTGTTGCAGTCTCTATCTACATGTATTAAATGGATATATAAACTAGATCCTGGCTGTTTTTGCCTTATGAGAATAATTCTAAGGAAAAGCAGAAAATTGCCACTCTGCAAGCGGCTGGGTGCAGGAATTTTTTTCTTTTAACTATCCATGAAGACCCAGCTGGTGTGACCTATTTTGCTGTCTTGACTACAACATTGGTGACCCTTCCATTATAACTACCATTACCCACCAGCAAACATGCTTTGACAGGCCTCAATAGAGGTGTAAATCACTGGGTGGAAGTCTTAACAGGAAGCTACAACAAACTTGAGTGCAAGCCAGTGTAATAACAATGGGGACATTTTACCCTAACTTCAATTGATATTCTGTCAATTGGGGATAAGCCTGGAACTCTTTCAACATTACACCACATTTAAATCCTCAGAAGGTTTTTTGTGTGTGTGAAACCACAGAAAGTGGCAGCACAATTTTCAGCTGTGGCTTTTGAAAATCCCTAGAAATCTCTGAAAGTGTGTCAAAAACAGAACTAGGAAGTTTAATGTGAACTTCATGGTTTGCCTGAAAAATCAGTGAACTGTATGAGCACCTCCTGACAGACAATGTTAGCACCATGTCCCTGAATGTTCAAATTAATTAGTGACCATCTTATTTTATTTGGAAATGTGATTTTCTTTCATTTACGTGAGCTACATTGACGTATTTATTCAAAACCTTCTTTTTTCCAAATCAACACCCTTTAAAGATGACTTTTTTTCTCTTTTCTCTTCCTGGTTCAGAGGCAGTGAGGAGTATCCCGGTGGCTGGCGGCATGAATGGGAGTGGTATTGGTGGGACAGTTCCAACCAGCCTCAGTGGGCAGCAGCTGGCCTCTGCCATCCCCTCACCCACTGCCGGCAAGACTTGGCGCAGCAAGTCCATGAACCTCAAGCACAGCGCCACCTCGTCCATGCTGGCAAGTCCCACACATTCACCGTCCCCCACTTCTTCACCTCAGGGCCCGGAAGGCCTCCAGTTACACGGGAGCGACGGGTCAAAGTTAGGATCAGCTGTCGGTGTTGGAGCGCCTCCTCAGCGGTCCATGCTGGAGAAGTTCCGTTTGATTAACCCTCGATCGGCGTCAAGAGCATCACCATCTGTGGCAGAGATGGCTCTACAGGAGGAGGATGACCTGTCTGAGTACGGGGAGGACGGACTGACACCAACAGGATCAATGTGCAGCAGTAGCAGTGCTACAGTCAAGCAAATACCCACTAAGACACAGACTTCCTCCATCACATCATCGAGTAAAACCTCGTCTTCTTCATCCTCAACTTCATTTTCAAAGGCTTCTTCCAATGGCAGCAGGTCCATGGCCTCGTCAAAAGACAAGGAGGACAAAAGCAAGAGCGGGAAATCATCTAAGGACAATTCTCCACCCAAAGAGGAGCGTGAATCATTTTCAGAATCATCCAAGAAGAGTTCCAAAATTGCCAGCCTCATCCCAAAAGGTGGAAAGCCCTCATCAGGAAAGAAAGATGGTGCCACCTCCTCTGCTTCCAGCGGCATCCCAAAACCAGGACTCAAAGCTCCCTCGACCTCAACAACCAAGGCTCAGAGTCAAAGCCAGTCCCAAAGCCAGGCCTTAAACAGCAGCGGTAACCTACGGGGAGGAGACGGAGAGAGAGGCAAGATGACAAAAGGAGGACAGAGTGGCAGTTTCTACATGCAGCGCTCCACTGGGGGCCCAGAGGGGAAGCGGACCAGCATGACCTCTTCCACCAGCACCTCAGCCCTGTCTGGGACCAGTGGGATCCTCGGAAGTGGAGGGGGAGGAGCCCTCGGCGGGAATGGAGTCGTTCAGCTTCCTCAGCAACAGCAGCACAACCACCCTAATACTGCCACTGTGGCCCCCTTCATGTACAGGTGAGCACATGTATACGCACTATCAGGGTTCACTACGATCACAGTCTGATTACTGAAGTATACCAAACCTTAGAGTCACTCTGTATTATACTAATATTGTATGATATTAGTGTTGAGAGGGATGTTACCACACGGGAACACAAAGGCAATGTTCTTTTGTCTAACAAAAAGGTTGAAGACCCAGTTTTGCCTTTTGTTTTCAACAACTTAGATTTAAAACTAGTAAACAAAGATGAAAAAGCTATTCACAGTTCCTTAATAGAACTTTTTTCATTTAGTTTTTGAAGCGCATTTTGTTGCCTTGCAGCTAATCCTTTTAAAGTAAAAATGAAACAGGAAAGCTGTTTTCCCACAGCATGAAATGGGTGAAACAGACATAGTTATATAAATAACATTGAACATGAATAATAACATAGTTTTTACTTGATTGCCCATTTTAACTCCATCCTCCAAGGTTTGCAGAGACACTCTCATTTTTTCCCCATAAATCAGGGACTTGATTCAAATAAGACTATAACTGTATTTTATTTGAATGGTAACTGTAACTAAATGCAGTTTGTCTTTTTTAAAAATGCTATTATATAATCATACTCTGTCTCTCCCCACCACTGTGTACTATACCTGCGCATTGTCACACAGACCCAAATATTCACTCCCACATCCCCTGAAATCTTGGAGCACTCCCAGTGATCAGCTGGTGTAACCCACTGTGCATCTTCTACTGCCTCCACATCTCTTCACAGTCATTACAGAATAAATTAACATCCGCTGAATGCTGCTTGCCAAAGCCTATTATTTAACTGTCTGGATTTCATCTTTGATGTGAGAATCCAGATATTGGTTGCGCTCAGGAGGCTACTCCACGTCTCAGGTTTGATTTATGTAGCTGGCACATGGCTCCCTGACATTACAGACACATTACAGACAGCAGAGGTGCAGGAAGTGGGTAAATCTGCCCAGCAGGGCTGATTTTCTCCTATGACAGCAGAGGTAATCCAAGAGTAAAAAAAATGTTAGAGCTGCCAAAGTCTCTGGGATGCCTTTGTGCTCAGAGAGAAAGAAAGTTAGGAATCCCATTAAACAAGGCTTAATCCTTCACCCCTTCTCTCCTTCTCTCGTCTACCTCCTCCGTTGTGCACAGTCAGCTCTGCAACATTCAGTGCCGACTCGTTCAAGCATTAGCATTACTTTAATCCCACACATTTAGCGAGTTAAAACTTCTGCAGCTATCATTCTTAGGCAGATAGTGACTGATAGTCACTTATGAGGGAGGATTTCAAAAGTGACACTGTTAAAGGACAGACATCCCACTCAAGTAAAGGAAGAAAAAAGTGAGCTTACCATTTGCATTGTTATTCATGGATGTCTGAGTTTACAGCTAGCAGTATATTTATCAACTTTGGAGCTAGAAATTTCAAATTTGGCCATAGTGAGTTATAACTGTGTGCCAAGTCACCTTCTGTAGTTTTGAAGATTTGTCTTAAGCTGAGGAGATTCACTTTCTGTTGCTCACATCAAACACACATTATTTTTTACACACATTAAATAGAAATGCATTTCATGAATCTTAAACAATAATCCTTATTTTATACAGTGTAGTCTCTGGTCTGATATTTAACTTGCAGTGCAGTTTCACACTTTATTGCTCCAAGTTTTTCTTCTGTTCTACATAAAGTAGTACACAATGAGCACATTACAATAGCATCCACCCTCCCTTGCTATAAATGTCTCTCCACCAGCAGGCCTTCCCTGTAGCTGTCAGTAGGAAGCGTTAAGGCCTCCTGCAGTGCTGTAATTTACCATCATTTTCAGCCCAATTAGGCATCTTTGTCTTGTTTACTTTCTCTTTTTCCACACATTATAAGTTACATTTTCTGTTAAGTGGAAGAGACCAGTTTTGTTGCAGGAGTTTGCTGCAGTCATTGTGGAAGATTGATTTGTGGTTTCACACAGAGGTGATATGGCTGCAGTGTAACTCATTCCACTGAAAATTGCTTAACGCTGTTTAGTGTGTTTTTGTGAACTTTTTAGCTCTTTTTTAATAAAAGTGCGGTTTGTGTTATGGTTTCCTTTTGGTTGAATTTGTCCTTTGACCCACTCCTAAATTGCCTTTTGTTCAAGGATATATAAGAAATAGTACACACATAATTGAAGTGACATTATTAATCATCATTTAACTTAATTATGGAAATCCCCAGACACTTATGCTCCTTGTTTTCCGAGTCTTCACATTTTATAAAGAAAAGATTTGAGTCATTATGAATAACACAGGTCGCAGCATCATATACAGTAAATAATAATGGTCTTTCTTCAAATATCCAGTCATATATTTTGGGTGTAAATAGTTCCACACAGCAGTAGGAGTGAATATCTCTGTGAATCCACTATAGTGAGTGAAGCTTGCAGAAAGAAAGCAGCTTTTTCACCTGAGCTGAAGTCACAGGCTGATGCTGCTGTCGCAAATGGAAGCCAATTTTTATCTGCAGCTCTGCAGGTGGTGGTCCCTGGTGTGTGTTTGTGTGTATGGGAGGGGATGAATGCTGTATAGTCGGTTGTGTTTAGATTGGCCTCTGCTGCTGTGCTGCATGTGTGCAGGATTAGCACTGTTTACTTCAAGATAGTTATGTGTATTTGCATGTGTATATTGTTGTATGTCACATGTTTTGTACATTTGTGTTATTATCTGTCACTGTGTTCAGTCTTCTGCTGATGCTTTTGTTTTGTTGATATGAGTGTAAGAATGTATGCATAGCAGCCATTGTCTCATCAAATAGATTCGGTTCTTGTTTCTTCAAATGAGTAGACACATAGTGGAGAGCAAGAGACACGGATAAAAATACACATACAATAGTCCATCACTGGTTTTACTCTTTATA
>JAPTGZ010000005.1:46323149-46337723 GCA_029814645.1 Fowleria isostigma
ATAGGCTCCATGCGACCCCCGTGACCCTAATGAGGATAAAGCGGGTATGGAAAATGAATGAATGAATGAATGAATGATTAACTACTGACAACATCTCTCCCTAGCTACATGCCAAAATAATGAAATTTAAAGCATTTATTTGCTGTAATTGGCAGCTGGTCAAAATAACAAAAAGGGCTATTATCACAAGGTGGATAATTCCATAATTTAATTCTTAAGTAACACAATTCTAATGTTTTTTTCAGAAAGAATTCAGAATTAGTTTTAATAGTTATGATTTCCATTTCATGGCATTCTCTCTACCAGTATTTCATATTGTTGCAGGATATTTTATGTCACTCCTCAGACAAAAGTGAAGGCAGTTCAGTTTTCTGTGATGGTTTGTAACCATCCCTCTCAGTCACATTCCAGAGGTTTTTAATAGGGTTCAGGACTTAGAAATTTGGAATGGCTAGAGCTGTACATACTGAGACAGTCACAAAAAAGGTTTCACCCATTGCCCCCTCTCTTTTGACATGTCCATCTGTTGCATATCTGACACGAAATGAGAATCACAGTAATTCAACCTGTCGTCAAAGCAAAAAGAGACAAAAAACTGTATGCAAAACGTGGTGATACTACTTCACAAACCTTTTGCAATAACCTTGTCATGGTGACTGCCAGCCAAACACAGAATGAGATGCCTTTATCAAAAAACTGCATTGGACAATGGAGCACATTTCACCAATTCCAGTAAGAAGTCTCTCGCAGAAGCTGTGACATGTTTATTGTCGAATTTTACCTGTACAAAAAATTCCAGCTTGTGCATACAGTATGACTATCATGCATTATTTATTCTTATTATTCCTTTATTTTTCCTCTAGGACATTCTCAGAAAATGACTGCACCATGGTGGCCCCGGCCGACCCCTGCCTCAGCCCCACCAAAGGAGAACTGGTCTACAGCAAGACAGCCAAACAGTGCCTGGAGGAGATTTCAGGTACAGAAGGTTAACACATGTTGTACCTCTGCATATATTCTGTTTGTTTGGAAATGTAGAAGCAAATGTGGAAGGTGGACATAACATTGTGCTGTGTTGGCCTTATTATTTTAATTCACTGATCATCATCTGTTAAAAAACACTGATTACTTGATTACTGTTGCTAAGCTTCTCTACCTTAGAGGAAATGTTTCGGTGGAGGAACACATTTCCTGCTCACAAAATGAAAACATGACTTTAATTTAATTTACATTTTGTTTAATCTTAAGTCAATTTCTAATAATTGGTAAAAGAGTATGCCACAACTTCTGCTGGTCTATGTTCCTGGAGGATAGTGAGAGGGTTAGTACAGGGCAGGAGATCTTTTGGAAGACTACTGCTGTGGCTAGCCCAGTCTGCCAGTGTTGTGTGGTTTTGGTTTATGCTGTGTGTGAATGTGTAAATGTGCACATATGTGTCTGTTTGTGATTACTGGGGGTTCCCTGTTCCATGCTGGTATCATGTAGACGAAGGGAAAGGTCACAACTGACAATCACACACAAGGAGCATCTGCAGCTCTGTGTTTACATCCCCGCAGGCTGCCATCATCTGTTACAGTCCCAGTACTGCATCATGACTGGTCATGTGATACATCACAAACAATACATACACATTATTTTTAGCTTCAGCAAAACAGTGACTTGACAAACTTCAAGATTAAAAGCTAATGTTTTTTTGGGCTGAAGGCTGTCTGTATAGGGTATACTGGTGCTTCTATGGCTGAGAGTTCAAGATGGAGTGACATGTGACCAGTTGAAAAGATTTTCTAACCACAAACTCAATTTCCTACTGAAACAGCACATTTAATTACAATACAACACATTCCACTGGCACAGAGAAATACTATTGTTCGTGACACATCTTCCTCTATAAAAAATTACTTCAGTTTCACAGCTCCTTGCATCCCTTATACAGAAGATATTTGTGCTGTGAGACTTTAATTGATTATAAATAAGATATCTGATTTGTTCAAGGTTGTTATTAGAGCTGCACAAAATATTGTTTGAGCATCATCATCACAATGTAGGTCCGCAGTAGTCACATTGTAGGTCCCGCAATATAGGAGGCAAATGAAATCAACATGTTCTCATTTAATTTCAACCTGGGTACCTGACACACTCTGCATGCAATGATCCACCAATCACAATTGTTCTTCATCAATTGTTCAGTTTGCCCGAGCAGACCACACCCTTGCACGTGGAGTGAGTCACTGGTAACAACATTGAAAAATGAGCAACAAACAAGAGAAAATCACCAAAAACAAAGACCTGGTCCCAAAAAGAAGTTATCTGTCAGTTATCTGGAGTTATTTCAGCTACAAGAGGGATAATATTGAAACATATGTTCTATGTCAACAGTGCTTTACACCTGTTGCCACGAGAGATAACACAACTACTTTGTTTTCCCATTTACATTGGTACCACACAGCCATTATATCCTCCTGAGTATTTTTTCATATCGCAATATATTTTTCGGGATTTTCAAAAATCATAATGTCAGTTTTTTTTGCAATTTTGTGCAGCCCTATTTGGTATACTTTTATCAGTGACGATCACGTGGGGAGTCTTCCACAAATTTCTGTAAATGATCTTAGACAAAGTATTCAGTTGTTTCAGCATTTATATTATGTAGTTCAGCATGAAATAATATTTTTATAATGACAGAATTGACCGAGGTCAGGTTGGATGATAAATTAAAGAAACAACAAACTGTGAAAAATAAGATGTCAAGTTCAAAGTGAGCACAGAAATGTTGAAAGTGTCTACAAAATGCACTGTGCACAAATAACAGCATGTTGCAGATTACAGGTTAAGGGATGTCCGGTGAGCGGTGACATTCCAGACATTTTGCTGCGGTTGTGGCTTTTTTGAAGGCCATCATTTAAAGGATAAAATTAGACTGCAGCACTGACCATTCCCTTTGTTTGGGGTCCATTTCAAATGCTTGCTTTGTGTTGTCACACGTTTCATGGTTGCTTTGCATTCTTCATTTCTCTGCCTCTCTCTCCATAGTGGGGCAGAAATGGCTCTGAGAGAGGGAAGTTTAAGTATATGCTCACCACAAACACCACATGACAAGCCTACTCATTTTACTTGCAGCATATTGGCTGAACAACAGTCAATAAATGACATTATCCTAACATCAAAGATTTTGCCTTAATACACATATTTGTAGATAGAGAGTATAAGAAAATCTGTGTAAATATTGTTGACTGACAGTAGGGAGCTGCAGATGTGTACTGCATAAAACCAGTGAGTCACTCAGAAATCAGCAGATCATTTTTAATAACTTTAGAGAGGGGACACAACATTATGTTCACTTAATTATGATTTCTGAGGCAACTGCTTCCAGTGTCTATTAGATGTTGGTAATCAAGATTAGAAAATGTGTGGAAAACAGCTGTGACTACTGGTGACAGGGCTAATAAAGCTTGTACTGATTGATGGGAATACGCTGGTTCTGTGGTCTCATTGTTGATCCATGATAAGCCACAAGCTCACTGTTTAGCTCCTCCAGACAGCATTTAATTAACTCAGACGACCAGCATGGTGCAGCAGAAAGATGTAAGCTTACAGGTGCACTGTCCAAACAACTCACTGTCACGCCGAGAGAGTGAGAACAAATACTGAAGGATAGTATTGATGAAAAAAGACAAGGGGCTAGCAAGAGGAGGAAACTGGAAAGAAAGTAAGAAAATGCAAGGGATTAAAAGAAAGAGAGGATGATAAACACAGAGAAGGAGGGCTCAGAGAGCGAGAGGAGAAAGAGAGAGAGCACTGCAGGCTGCATGCTGAAACGAACAGGCAGACCGACAGTTATTTGAGCCAGTTTGCTGGCTTCACCAGCCGTTCTTTCTCCGCTGTGAAGAGAGGGGGACCATCCGAGTCAGAGGGGACGCAGAAGAAGTGTGCTGCTGAGGTGGTAATTAAAGGAGTGACAGAGGGTGGAGGGAGGGAGATAAGCGTGAATGAAAGGAGGCTGTCATTTAATAGGGTAAAAGATAACGAGAGTGTGAGCACAGGGAGGGAGGCAGCAAGCAAGAGAGAACGTGTCAGTGAGGAAGGGGAAGGGGAGATGTAGCGACTCATTCATCCACGCCCCTGACTGTGGTGAAGCGCAAGAAAGGAGCCTAGAAGACAGAGAAGCAGCATGAAGACAGCAGAAGGAGTGGCAGAAATAAACGTTTATGTTTGCCTCAACGTTTCAGCATGAGCATGGGCTTGCTCAAGGATGGATTTGGATTCTACCTATATGTCTGACAGGGAGTTTTTCTCTCCGCTCTTTCCCCGGTGCTTCCTTTCCCTCCTTCCCTCTGAAGACTGGACCTCAGTCAAGAGGCGTGGGACGTGGGGACTCATCTCTGTGCCTTCTCCATCCTCCGGTTCCTCCTCTTTTCCATCTGCTCATTTAGTGACAGTGCGGCCAAGATGTAAAACAGGGGATGATACACAGGTAGATCCACTTTTCTGGTTAGTTTTACTCACTGAGCCAAAGAGGTAAGCTGTCAAAAGCAGGGGAGCAGCAATGAAGAGAGGAGCAGAGTTCTCGGTGTATCAGGGAGGCAGCCCGGCTCGGCGGCCTCCCCAACCCCTTCCTGACAACCTCAACCTGCGCATCAAGCAACGCTCGCTCACAAACCTGACCCTGCTCAGTGACGGCGACCAACGAGTTTACTCCTTTGAGCTTGATGAGCCATCGCCTCGCCTCTCCCAGCCCCAGAACTCTTCATTGCATCCATCTTCCACCCAACGGGCAGGTGGCAGCCTGCAGAGCAGCCCCAGGAAGGAGCCTGTCACAAGGGGCGGAGGGGTTCGGGGCACCAGAGCTCGATCCCTGTCACTCTCACTCACAAAGGTGCTTTCTCAGTCAGAGCATTCCCTCATCCCTGTCCCATGGCGATGCACAGCTGCAGGTGGGCGGCCACAGCGGGCATCCTACAGCGGCCACCTACGGACTGAGGCACCACAAACATCCAGGGAGGAGGTGGGAACAGATGAAGATGGCAGCAGCGGCCGTTCAGACGAGGAGCCAGCAGCAGGCTTGGCTCAAGGAAAACGGGCAGGCAAGGAGAAGGACGGCGGGTATTGGGCAGAGGAAGAGGTTTCGGGTGGAGGTCCCCGTGAGGGTACAGCTCAGTTGGATAAGGAGGTGATCCTCACTATGCTGGGTGACCTGGAGCAGGTGCTGCACAAACAACCTCGCCCACGTAAGTCAGTACAGCCTGAGCAGACTGTGAACATGACCACAGCATGTATTACATACTGAACACACACAATTTGGGAGTTACATTCCTCTAGCATGACAGGATTAGTATGACACAAACACTGACAGCACACTCTCTAGGATGTAAAAATGTTATGTTAATACTAGGTGATGAAGGGTTTGGATAGGTTTTTAAAAAAAGACAACTTGTGTAGAATGTGAAGCTGCAGTGAGAAAATGCTTTTCAGTAAGCTGGTTATTTTCTTAATCTTCCTGACAGAGAATACTACTAGACAACTGTTCTCACTCAAGTCTCACACATACTCACCCACAGATCTTCTATGCAGTTTGAACACATGAACACGGACTGATAAAAAGATATCTTCTACACATACAGATCATTTGTGTCACATGCGTCCGCTCACTGTCACATCTAGTAAATGTTTCTGCTGTGTGTGTAGCATCATTAAGTGCTATACTGTGAATTTGACTCCTAGAGTCAAATTCTACCATGGATTCTACCCACAGGTACCATACTATACTACACCAGCAGCAGTCTGTGATGTGTCATTTCTACTCTATAATGTGCTTTGTATTTTTGGAATGACTATTGAAACATATACATGACTTTAATACCAGAAGGAAGAGCTGCAGGAGGGGTTAGTTTAGCTGACAAGACAGACCATTTCTGACGTAACTCAGATGATTATGGTGACTCTAGAGATAAAGCAAATAAAATGCACAGCGTAGCAGTGTGAGCTTTTGCACTGATCAGATTATTGCTGATTTTCACTGCATGGCTTTAAGCAGGTAGAAGCATGATGCAGCATAAAACAGAAATGCCTAGAGACATGGAGGCTGGAAAATTAACACCTCCCTTTGGCACCTGCATCCTCTTCACAGGCTTGAATCACACAGCCAATGTGATAAATATCTTTCGATTATATTTTTTTTTATTTTGTGTATTTGCAACTACCGGTATTTCTTTTGTTTTGATTGTTTGGAGTCATGCCATTGTACAGAGTGTGTGCATTTGAAAGATTGTTAAGGAGGCATTTGCATCTCTTCAAAACTCTTTCACCCTATTGCGCTTGGTCTTCAAAGTATCCAACTGCTGTCGTGGCAGTTTGTGCTTTTAGCCTCAAGGAGCAGTTGTCGTTGATATGTATTAACAAGCTCTCAATGTGCTGCAACAGAGCCATAAAATTGCATCTATGTGTCTGTGTGAGAGTTGCCACAGTAACTTGTAAATGACTGACAGCCAAAGCTTCATTAAGGCTGTTTTTGTGACAAAACGCTGAAGCAAGAGTATGGATGGCATAGAAACGTGTTAAGTTGTGTGTTTTGTCCTTATCGTGTGCCTTTGTTAGTGTCATAATTAGGCTGGGATGGTTCCTGAATAGTATTCCGCTGGAGTGAGGGACATCAGAACTAGCTAACATGCATTATTGAAAGACAGAGGGGAAGAGAGTGAATTGGTGCCGCTGGTACAGTATGTGAGTGGGTGTGTGAGTCTGCACTAAAGTGTGTGTAAAAATGTGTCAGTCCTAAACAGCACTCATTTGCATTATGTTGTGCCAACTCTATCTGCTGCAGTGTTTGTTCTGCACTCCTTATGTGTAGGGTTTGTGTGTGTGTACCTTTTACTCTTTCCGTGGCCTTTCCTTTCCCTCGCCGCACTGGCCTCATCTCGGCTTGGCTTGTCCATACTCCTTCCCAGCCAAGAGCTGGACGGCATCTTGAATCCCAATGAGGGTTTTGTGGGTTTTTCCCTCTGGCCTCTCACCTCAGTGAAGTGCTGGATACTGAAATGGAAACAGCAGTTTTACCTGTGTATAAGCAGGTCCATTTTGATCCAGATGTAGGAGCCATGCTGGGACATTGCTTATGTGTTGTTTTGTAGAATAAATATAAGTTGTGTGGTTCAGAGTGGCTCTACCATGTGTATATGTTTGTGGAGTGGGTTGGTTTGTGTCTGGCCTGTAGTTGTGTTCAGCCCAGTTTTACTCTGTGTAGGTTATCCCTCTGCTTCTGGTCTCAATGAATTGTTCTTTCTCTTCCGTTCTCTCGTTCACACTCACAAAGACATAGCCATAAATGTACACACATGCCTCAGGGTGCTCTTCAATGTTGCATGAAGTGTCCGTTCATGATGGAGACTCCAGGGCCAGATCTCCTCAGGTCACTCTGTAATATGATTGTAATTGGATCTGTGCTGAAGGGGCCCTGGTAAGGGGAGAAGGGTGGGGTGGGGGGTGTCTAAAAGGAGAGATTGAAGACTGGAAAGGGAAAGTCAAATGTCAAGGATCTTTTGAGTTTGAGTGTTTGTCTCACTTAATCAATGAACTGCATGTTTCTTCTTTACTTCCTGTAGCAGCTGTAACCTCATATAACCTTCACTCTGTGTGTGTACAAAACATGACCTCAATTACATCATATATTTTTCATATGAAATCTTCATACAACTTTTGGTCATTCTTTCTGTAGTTGTAGTTCATCATCTAAGAGTCACAAATTGGCCTTATTAAGAGGCTAGCAGAGAATGAAAATGAGATTCATCTGTCCTGTTAAGTCTTTCTCAACTATTTTAATAGACTTCCTCATATTTACAACTAAACCAAACAAATCACTTCCATGTCGGTTTATTATGCACAAGTAAAAGGCAGCCTTGACTATTCTAACTAGAAAGATTTGCTGCAAGGAGACTTTAAAGTTCAAGGATTAATATTACTAACTACTGCACCTTCATTGTACCTTGTGAACATGAGACTCTTAATGGTGTCACAGAGCAGTCAATAAAAACAGAGTCAGTGCACAAGATCAGCTGATATTTTAGCAATGAAAGTGGGGATGAAGATAAGACTGTAAAGTTGATATTTAGAAACTTGATATTTAGAAACTTGAAGCCATCCTGCAGGAATTGACTGGAGCATTTTTGCTGTTTTTACACATAGTCACACTTGAGTTACTTATTTCCGCCACTGGCCACAGAGTTGCACCACAGAAGTAGCTTGGGGTCTTTAACCTACAACTGCTTCCATCTGCCTTCATTTGTCCCAGACACTGAAATCACAGTAGTTTGCCATTGGTGTGGTGTGCTCAGAGTACTGAAATCACCTCACAGTGACAGAGCACAGCTTCTCACCCTCATTTTACCATCAGGCGTCATTGTTAGTTCATTGTGTGAGATCTGCTGGCTTGTATATCTCTAGCATGAAAGCAGTTCCATTGAAAAAGTACCTTAAACAGAGAAGAAGTGTAACGATCATCTACTGTGTCTCATGCCACTTAATTACCCATTCTGTGACACCTGCCTGCAGATATTGGCTAACTGAAGAGCTAACAAAGAGGCTTAATTGGAGCAGACAAGCAGATACTCGGTCTGTGCCCACAGCTCACAGTTGTGAAACAATGCCCACCCATGCTTATGAGGATAAGCTTAATGTCATCATGAAACAAGGGCTTCATCTGTAAATGAGGAACTTGAAACACATAAAATATTCCAATGGGCTTTCATTACAGTATGTTTCACAGATGCTGGAAGATGATGGAGGAAAGTGGTGGACTGAAGTGGCAGAATTTTGTGCCATGGCTGACAGAGAGGCAGAGGAGCTCTGACATAGTTTGCTTTTGCAGGCAGGAGTGTGTGGTGTCATGTCATGACATTTCTACGCTGGCCCAAAGGAAAAATGTCAATACTAGGGAAAATAATGTATCCTCTTTTTCAAGTGAAAGTGTTGCATGCAGTGCAGCCCATTTGGCTGACAGGCAGAGTTATTGTATGGCTTTCAATGTTAACACAGGATTTAGTGATGTTCACTCTTCCTGGCTGTCATCATTCTGTTACTCCTGCTTGGAGGTTCAGTGAAATGTCATCTTGTGAAATGCTGTATGTCAGATGTCCTCATCACTTCTTACGTTGTATCTTTGTGCATGTGTAGTTCGCGTGAGTATGGGTGAGTAATGTTTGTTTTAAAGTGTGTAAAGTCTGCGCATCTCTGAAAATCTTATAAAATATGTGTCTCCAGGAGAGGACCCCGAGACAAGACGTATGAGGACAGTGAAGAACATCGCTGACCTGCGGCAGAACCTGGAAGAAACCATGTCTAGTCTACGGGGAACACAAATCAGCCACAGGTACCACCATGACGTGTTCACAGTGCTTGCTAATTCTGACTTTAAGTGTTTGGTTCATGTTAACCCATAAAGACCCAATGTAACTTTTTGTCAGTTCCCAAATGATTTTTTTTTTCTCTCTATTGAACCTTTTTTAAGTGATTTATCAGCATTAATTGTAATATTATCCTTTGTGTTTTGTGTTTTTTCCAGTGAAAATCATATATTTTCTTATTTTTAATTCACCAATCATGTCAATGTTTATAAAAGCTCAGATTAAAGTTGAAGGTGTTTATACCAGAAACAGAGAAAACTGAAGAAAAGGTGACTTTTTCAGCAAAGAAACACTAACCAGACATGAACCATGTGTGTTCATCCACTGTCATTGATCTAAGTCCCTGCGTTTTACTGGTGAATCGGTGTTGCAGATGACAGTGTTCTCATGTTCACTATGGAGACTCTGAACATCCAAGTGGGTCATATCTGATGACCATGAAAAGCATTTTAAACAATTATTGACATGTATTGATAGGATGAGTGGATCAACAGGTATTAATCATCTACATCAGTCGATTGCTTTGGTTGATGTTGGATGTTTGGGTCTTTATGGGTTAAGATGTTTTAGGGCTGGTTTTGGTTATCAAAGACACAAAATGCATGAGGTGAACATTTTTATGTGTATGCATGTGTTTGCTTATATCCTGTTAAAAATGTCTTGTAAAATCTTCAAAAGTTTCAATACTTTCATTTAGTGTGAATGAATCTGGAGCCTCAGTCAAAAATCCAATTAAGTCAGTGGTTGTGTCTTTACTGGCATTAGATTAGTGATACTTAACCTGTTCTGGGAACCATAACAGTGCCCAAATGCTCACTTCAAAGATCACAACCCACTGAACAGGAATAAGTAAGTTAAATTAATTAGCAGAAAGAATTTTTGGCTTCTCATATCTTCTCCTGGCATAGACAAAAGAAGAGATTATTTGCAGAAAGAGCAGCAAAACCAGAATCATCATCAAAAGCAAATAAGCAAAACAGTCCTGTTTTTCACACTCTTAATTCTTGCTGAGTTCAAATTGGCATCACTCGGCAAAATAAAAGACACGCCCTCAAGAAGACCCTTACATGCCATGACACCAATGAAAATAACCACAAAGAAGGAGAATCGCTTCCTTTGTGATCACAGCCTGTCTCAGTACCAATTATCTAAGTCAGTTTTCTTTTCAACTACTTGTCCTTGGCAAATAAAAGCAGCTGTAATTTTCAATTTTTGACTCACCCTGTACAGTTCATCACAGTGATTCAATAGAAAGATACGTCTGTCATTCCATTTATTACTATGCCATCTTCCTGACTTTAATTAAAATCCAGTATTACTTTCCTCACCACCTGGCACACATGTAATGGCATTCAGGAGTTGATGGGTAACAAGCGCCTTGAAACACTGGTGTGTGATCCATGGGCAACCCGAACACTAACAGCATCCACCGCAGTGAGTGCAGCTCAGGCGAAGACAAAATGATAACCACTGGTTTATATCATCTCCCTGGGCAGTGGTACCCAGCTCACCTCCTCCTTCTCCTTCAGTCTATTATTTTGTGTGTTTTGCCCCATTTACGGGGGAAGATGGTGGCCAGGCTGCCGACAGCCATGACAGATGGCAGTCTGTGTGTGTGTGTGTGCATGTGTGTGTGTTTTTTTCTTTTCTTTTTTCCTCAAAGGACTCTGAAGCAGGAGCGATCAATATGTTTCCATTGTTTTACCACCACCTTTAATCTAGTGGGACCCACAAGGATAGGGCGTGAGGTACTTGGTCTGGAAACACAAGTCTCATCCACATGCATCAGGACCATAAGGACAGTCAGCGTGAAATATGTGAAAACTGATCATTACACATCCACATTAGCACCATGTCTAGTGTGTGTGTGTGTGTGTGTGTGTGTGTGTGTTTGGAGCATTTTTTAATCATGCAATTTAGTGGATTGAATGGATTTTATGGAGTTCAGCTCCTGGGTATGCTCCAGTATGTTTGAATATACTCTATGTGTTTTATCTTAAATGTGAAAACAGCCTCAGAATGCGCGTGTCAATTCTGTCCATGAAAACACCCTGGCTCAACCATCCTAATCTCTCTGCTGGATAAGAAACAGCCATAATCACTGTGAAGCTTTGAAGCACCTTAAGTAATTAATCATTGTTACGCTCATGTCATTTTCAGCCCCCTCACTGTTTGCTCCCTCTTTGTGATTCACCATTCATACTCGTTTATACACTCTGTCAACTGTGTGTCCACATGTCCAGCAGACAAAAGCTTTAAAAGGATAATCCACCGTTTCCTTTTTTTAAAGAGCAGCTTTTGCACAAATAAATGTTTGTTTGAGTTGAAACATACATATAACACTTGTCACAATGTCACAACACAATAGGCCTCATATTATGTCAGGCACAAGTAGAGATGTCAAAGTGTTTCCCTCAAACATTCAATACAATATACTTTTCAAAGGATGAGTCCACCGTGTCGAGTTTCTCTATATAAGAAGAAATGCTACTGTTAAAGCATACCTGTCTAGTCTCCAGCTATGATTTGCAAAAAACCACAATCCTGTTTCAGTTTTTATATTTAAACGAGATTATTTATATGTGTAACTTAACATGTAATTTTTTTGGTGCTTTTTTCCCCTCATCTAAGGAGTCCCATCACCAGTGTAGTTGGTGTGTGCATAGCATTGACATTATACTGCATGTATTTTTGTCCCTTCTGAAATGGAATATAAACATACTTACTAGTATGATTTCAATTCTAGAAAAAATACCTTGATACAAACACCGACTGTATAAGCAATTCACTTGTATACCTATATTTTGTTACTACTGGGCAAATATACATTTCATTTTTGACATTTAAAATAACTGGCTTTATCCAAACTTCTTTCACATGTCTGTCAAGGTTAGATACACAATTTAAAAAAAAATAAATCAAGTTTCTATCCTAGCTTTTTCATTTTGCTCCATTTCTCTGCTCCCAAATGTTTCACATTCATCATGAAAAGGTTTAGATTGTACAGAAAAATGAGCTGCTCCAAGGCAAGAAGGTGCAGCCTGTCTGGGGGCTAATGGCAGATAATGTTTCCTAAATCTGAACCTGTTTGAGAAGCCCAGACAATGTCTCCCATTTTCTTTGAACTGACGCCGTTACTTTGATGCAGCATCAGTTCACATCCAGAGAATTCATAAAGAAATCTGAACATGTCTGGGTCCCCACAGACAATATGTATTGATCAAGAAAACACATTTAATTTCCCTCTGGTGTTTTCTTTTTGTTCCAGGCAATGACAAATGGTATTGATTGACATTTGAAAGGGAAAGAAACAGCTTCAGTGGTGTGAAGAAATGTTCAAGGGTAAACCTGGTTCTGCAAACAGGAAATCTCCCCAGATTTTTTTTTCTGTCGTCTGCTTGAGCCGGAGGGATCTCTGTCTCGTCCCACTGGGAATTCAGCAGCTGCCAGATGATGTTTTGAACGTAGTCGCTTCACCTGTTTAGATTTGCTTATATTTACACTTGAAGGACAGAAACAATGAGTCTGGATAAGTTATTTATTGCTTTGGAACTGAGGGGTGATTTCTTCAGTCGGCGCAGAATTTCCTTTTCACATGTGTATTTTTTTTATGAACTGTCGCTTCACAGCTGAGCAATTTTAAGATCTCAACAACTACAATTGATTCTTAACGGTAATGATGGGGCCCAGCCAGACACACTTTTCAGTCACTGGCAATGTTCTTGTGAGAGTAGTCTGGCTGGAGAGAAGTGACATTATTCAGCTTGAGGAAGGTTACACTGGAGACTTGTTGACAGGAGGAGTTTTCAGTCTACGATCAAAAATACAAAGTGACTTGTCAGTTCTCACAGTAGTGACAACGTGTGCATGTATGTGAGAGAATGATGTATCGATGAAATGATGGTGATATTTCATAGTAAAATTATGAAAACTAAATGTAAAACAAACAAACAAAAAAAAAAACAAAACGCTTAAGTTGTAACCTCTGCGAATTAGCCACCAAACTCTGAGATGCTAGTACCATGCACAGTCACAGAAAAAAATATCAGACCATTAAAAGTAACAATGGTTATATAATCAAGTTCTAACTTCTGTGTGTATCATGTGACTAAAACAGACAGAAAAAAAACATGGAATGCCTAAAAGCAGTTTTTGTCAGTACAATGCCATAGATATTGATGCAAAAACATGTGATTTTGGTTATTATCAAGAAAACCATGGAAAATGGATAGATATCAGCTCTTAAATTAAACTCTTATGAGCTATTTTTGTTGTTATCATTATATTTGTCCAAAACAAATGTACCTTTAGTTGTACCATGCATTAAAATGAACAAGAAATTGAAGAAAACATAGGGTGGTCTAATAATTTTTTCTATGACTGTGTATGTGAATAATGAACAAGTAACAAAACTCTATGTTTCCAAAAACAGTATTAAACGGCCACTTTTAACCACTTTACTTTGCATTCATGGAAATCCTCTGAATTGGTGTTGCAGAAGTTAATTTTACTGCAATCACTGAATTAACCTCCACAAAAACTATACATTTACTTGTTAAAGTCATCATCATCCTTAGAGAGAAAAAAAAGACAGAGTTTATTGTTATCTATCTGTGCTCAGCAAATAAACAGTTCCCTGCTGTCACCATTGATTCCTCACCTGCTGAGCTCTTGGCTGAACAGCAGAGTCTCTCTATGTCAGAATGTATTTTAGTCATAGTTCCGCTTTATACCAGACAGTGCATAGCAAAGAGAGGGAAGTGAATATTGTGTTAGTAAAGGACAAAAGACTTGAAAGATGTCACAGTGTTGGCAATGCAGGGCCTCTGAATTGGAAAGCAAGATAGTTTACTAACTTTCTGAGCCAAAAGTAGCCGCACAAAGCAGTGATGTATCCCCATGGATCATGGTGCTGTTACACAGTTGCAGGAAGAAATTGTTAGACCACCCTATGTTTTCTTCAATTTCTTGTTCATTTTAATGCTGGATACAACTAAAGATACATTTGTTTGAACAAATATAATGATAATAACAAAATTAGCTCATAGTAGTTTAATTTCACAGCTGATATCTATCCATTTTCCATGGTTTTATAGATAATAACTAAAATCACATAAGTTCTTACATCAATAGCTATGGCATTGTACTGACAAAAACAGTGCTTTTATTCATTCCATGTTTT
>JAPTGZ010000005.1:46337950-46374793 GCA_029814645.1 Fowleria isostigma
GATACACACAGGAGTTAGTACTTGATTGCATAACCATTGTTTTTGATGACTTTTAATGGTCTAATAATTTTTTCTGCGAATGTAGGTGCTTGTGGAATCATCATAAGGTGGTTTGCCAAGTTAACTGCAGGCAAAATGCAACAGATAAAGGAAAAGGGATTCATTTCAATCAAAAAACAAAGCTCCTCATTCTAACATAAATAGGGATTTATAGTGTCTCTAAAGAAATACCAGCCCACAGATATAATTATACACAATCTGGCATCCCAATGAATGAATTGGAAAACAGCTGATGTGACAGTTCCTATGTGTGGCATATCCCACAGGTTAATATATAGTGCATCAATAAACAGTATATATGGTTGTAAATGCTAGTTTGGATGGGTGGTATATTTCCTTTCTTGCTCTTGCTGCTCAGGCATATCCTTCGATTCCACGCTCATTTATCTCAACACCTACACACACGCAGTCTCCCACAGTTTATCTGTCTTTCTCCATTTTTTCCCTCTGCAGCCTGAAGATAAAGATAAGCTGATTTAGCAAACCACATTGTGTATGAACAGTTAAATGATTCTGATTTCTATAGCCTGGCAAATTGATTTCAGTATTTCCATATTCAGCTGTGATCTGTTTTCAGATAAGCAGTTGTTTTTTGGGGTTTAGTTTGTTTTTTTTTTTCATTTGGCTTCTTGGCAAATGCATGCATGTATCATTGTATGATTGTGTATGTGGCTCTTATGAGGTGTTGATGGAAATGTATTGTGAATATGGCCACTTATGTTGGCACCTGGCATCACAGAGGTGCAGTGCTCACCCTTTCCTCACCCTTTCTCACCCTTTCTCACCAAACACAGCCAAGCAGGACAACTCTCACACCTCACTGCTTTAAGAATTGATTGCATTTGTCATGTAATGAATTGAGGCACCTATCCATGTCCTTCAGTTTTAATTCCCAAACATGAAACAAACATTGCTGACCTGTCATACAGTACATTGTGTGATATCAGTGTAGACTTTCATTGCATTCTGCATAAAGCCATTATATTTGCTTTTATGTCCAAATAATGCTGTTTTAATTTCGTAAATGTAAGCTGAATATGCCCTTAAAATGCACAACAACATGACACAGGATATTTGGTACGCATGTGTTTACATATCCAATCCAGCAGCCTTAATCATGTTTACACTTGTTTTTTTACTGTTTCTGTTGCCATGGCAATATATACAATACAGCACACCATTTTTTTGTTTACGCAAGGATGTTTGTGGCTAGAATGCATATCAGCAGCTTAACTTTAAACAACAAACCACAGCATCTGTCTGATTTCATATCAGGAGCTGAATGCAATGCACTCTTTTTCCCAGCAGAGAGAGCTCAAGCTGGATGTCGCCGCTGCCTTGGGTTGTTATCTAGGTCCACATCCTGCAAGTTTCTGGACTTGATGGGTGATAAGATAATACAGTTAATAGATGTTTAACCTGATGGACTTTGTTCATGGTTTTGCCTCAGATACATTCGTCTGGATTTTGCTTCCATGTTAAAGTAAACTAGAGTGATGAGCATTCTCAGAAAGACATGTGCATGTGTACATCCTTCTAAAGCCTCAGAAAACAACGAGAATACAGTGTTTGCGTCAAGGCCACTGGATAGTTAAGGCAATGAGTCAGTCCTATTGTAATCCCTTCAGGTGTGTGTGTGTGTGTGCGTGCGCATTTTTTTTAACCTGTGAATATTTTACTTATTCTTTGCTATGATTTGTTTCTAAAATATTTGCCTCCCACATAAAAGCATTTGAATGTCATTTTGTATTTGTGTGTGGCAATATAACAATTCTAAGCAGAAATAACAAGCCAAAAAAGATCCTTATATGCTTTTTATAGCTCCTATTAGCTATAAAAAGACTAAAAAGACTAAAAGCTATAAACTATTAACAAACAATACAATGTTATGAATCATACCACTGATACAAAAGTTAAAGTTTTTTTGAAAGTTGGGTGGAAATGCAGATGTCACCCTTTCTTTCAATATTATATACCACGATTTTATGACATGTTTTTGCCCTTCACTTTCTTCTCTCCTCCCCATTCAAGTGAACATCCTGGAAGAAACAGAGGGCACTTTAGGAAGACACACACACACACACACACACACACACACACACATTTATATACACAACACTGACAGAACAAGTGGCATGTGGCTTAATGGGAGCAGCACTGATGAAGACAGCGCTCCACTAAAGAATTGACAGATTCTTTTCAGCTGAATGATTTCATCTTCACACACGAGTGCACTTGATATGATGTCTAAATTGTCTTGATGGCCTGTGATTTTGGTCTGTTTCATGCTATCAAATTGTTTATACTCACCACGAAATGTTTGGCAACTGCTATATTTATTAAATAGCATGCAGTATTAGCAGCTTAGTGAGTGCTTATTTCAAGCATCAAAAATGAATTCTTCTCCTATTTCTATGTCTCCACAGTACACTAGAAACAACTTTTGACACCACAGTAACCACTGAGGTCAATGGGCGAACCCTGCCAGCCCTCGCTGCACGCTCCTCCCCCATGGCCTGGCGTTTAGGCCAACCACAAACCCCGCGTCTCCAGGCAGGTGACGCCCCCTCAATGCCCAGCGGCTATGCTGTGCCCAGGTCAAGCACGACGGCTGCTGGCACCACTACAGGGCGCTACAGCGGGCACTCAGACCCCTCCAGGTTTGTGTACAGTGCCCCTCTGAGGCGAGCAGCAGCAGCAGGGGCGAGGGGGGCGGAGCAAGGGGAGAAGGGAGAAGGAGGGAAGCAGATGGAGGTGGCAGGGTACATGAGTGATGGGGACATCCTAGGAAAGAACGGCTGGATGGATGAGATCACAAGCGGGTAGGATGACCAGTGTTAAGCACTGACACACAAATAAAAAGTCCATTTATAGCAGGGGTCTCAAACTCATTTTAGTTCAGGGGCCACGTACAGCCCAACATGATCTGAAGTGGGCCGAACCAGTAAAATAACAGTAAAAAAGTAAAATTACCTAATAATAATCTTTACATCTACAAACTGTCCTTTAAAAAATGCAAATAACAAATAATCTGAAATCTCTTAAATAAATGCAGCAATTAATTTACAATTAACAATTTAACAATATTCTGTCTGTTTATTATTTACACATGTTCATTACAACTTACAGATCACAATACACAAAACATTTGATAACAGGCAGAATATTGGTAAAAATACACTTATTTTTCTCAAGACATTTCATGTTTTTCACATTTTTTTGTGAAAGAATAGTTTATAAATGCCAGCATCTTCATGTAATTTAAATTTTTACACTAAAACAAAGAAAATTTTGTTTGTCATTATCTATAGGTAATTATGATAGTATTTTACTTATCTGACCCACTTTAGATCAGATTTGTCTGTACATCTTTGATTGTTAGTATTGTCAGTGTCATTTTTGCATTTCACCAATTCATCCCGCAGGCGAGATTGGACCCTTTGGCAGGCTGGATTTGGCCCCCGTTTTGTATGTTTGAGACCCCTAATTTATAGTCAGTAATATGTTTGAACATATTAATGACAGGTTCTTGCAGATAATTATTCTTTTAAGGAGCATGTGTACATATCAAAAACTTTCATTAATGTGCAGAAGTTAGACTAGAAAAGCATTGAACTACATGGTTAGCTCTGACTTTATAAAATTACTGCGGCTTTACCCACCTTTCATTAATACAAATAACCCTCTTTCATCAGCCAAGGCTATCATAGGTTTGTCATGCTTTGAAAGGGAAGGCTCAAGTAATACATTTACACGAACCTTGAAGTTTCTAAGTACACTGATAGATTACCTGAATGAGAAAAGATTAGTCACTGTCTTCCACTCAACATCACGACAATGTGTGTGGGCTTCTGACCTTCATTCACTCAATAGAAATAAATGCCTTGAGCTAGTAGGAGGTGGAATAGAAAAGAAATTCACATTTCACACACGCACCCACACTAACATACACTCCCACATGACATCCTTACATCCCTTGCAAGATTTGCTTCGAAGACTATGGGGGCAGGGAAAACTGCTAAGAAATTTAGCGAGGAATGATGGAGTAAAAACATGGTTAGGATTAAAGACGCGTCAGAACTGAATGGTAACAACGTGTCAGGAGGGAGAAGGTGATTAGCTGAATTATTAGCTTAATTAACTCAACACTAATGATCCTTATGTGTTATCAGCCATGACTGATGACTATCTTGTAATAGCTTCCAGTTACAACCATGAAGTCAGTATGTATGTCCACACATTTACAGTATGAACAAAGTTAAACATATGTAGTAACACAAGCTCCAAACTCATCATGTTCTCATTCACACATTATTGATCAAATTGGAAACAATGCTTATTAGCATATCTGATATTCTGATATTCTTCCAATTAATTTTTTAAAAGTTTAAGTATTGCTAAACTTATAAATGTATGCCAAACCCAGGTCACATCCTTTATTAATGAATTCTCTTGTCACAGATACCTTACAGACGGCGGCCTCCATCTGTATGCACGGAACACAGGCCGATCCTCAGACGTGTCCTCCTCTCGAGAGATATCCCAGAGAGGAGGCAAAGAGATGCAGGGTGACGTAGACAGGTAAGGATGGACTCTGTCAACAATATAATGCTCTTTGCATGGCTGATTCATGTCTGATCAGTTTGCAGACTGCAGATAGATTCACTTTAGATTTTTCAATAGAGATTCAACTGAAGACAAACTGCACAAGTGACAGTAATTCGTTATAAGAGCATTTTACATTTACGTTTAAGTTTTTGATGATCTCTGGAAAGCCTTGGAGAGAGTTTGATTTTATGAGCTTCACTTTGAGGTGCAGACAGATAAATGTTTGCAATGGCCAGTTCACCAGACTGTGCTTCACAGTCAGTGATGCATGTGTATGGGAAAAGTGGCGGAAAGGTCGAACCTCTATCAACTTTCCCAAGCAGAAACTCTAGGCACAGCCTCCCAGTTTGGAGAATGAGTTGATGTAACTGCCCATTAAAGATATAGATGCCCTATAGATAGACTTTATTTTGAACATAAATTCCAGATTTAATAGAATGTTTCAATACATGGAAATAAGTCAACCACAAAAGAAAGCAAATGTCATACAAATTTATCCTTGTGGCCCTCTGACAATATTTTATGTATGAATAGGAGTAAGAAGACTCCAAGACCCAATTTTATATGACTTGGCTAGTCACCTAATACAGTCCACAACAAAGAATAGGTCAGTCATTCAATTACAGAAAAATAAAGCAAGTTATATCAATACATAAGTGGTTTTCTTTTTGTTAGACAAGTGAATTTAGAGGAGATGTTTGTTTACCTGCTGACGGTTTCGGCTGAACTTCCAATACAAAATATGGAAGACATAACGAATACAACCAACTTAAAGACAGCAAGTGATTACATACCTTCAACAACTCTTACTGTTATCCATTGTTACTATATCTGTAGAAAATATGGCTTTTAATACATCTTTTTAAATTTTGTGATGTTTTCACACTGTTTAATATTTAGATCCAATCCATTCCACAAAACCACTCCACAATGTGAAATCACATCTTTTTTTAAGATTTGCAGATTTTTTTAAAAGCATTTACTGTGCAGCAACGTAACATGCAAGCAAACAGAATATCAACAGTCAATCTGTAAATTGTAAATTTGTTCATTTTTCAGAGAAAAGGAAATGAATTAATGATAGAAAAATGGCAAACAGTAAATGTAAATAAAACTTTGTTCATCCTTTGCACATTAAAAATAATGGTGACATCAAGAAATAAATGCATGTCCTCGAGAGGTGATATCCAGGGCATCCCCCACCCCCACCCACTGTAGGGACCGCCACAACTAAATGATGTGAAAAGGAGAGACAATCGATTTTAAGCTGTCAAGCTCAGATTGTGATGACAGGCCTTCAGAGAGGCTGTTGGGAATTGACTGATGCACAAACATTTCCGAGTGTTACAATTTAAACTTCAGCCAAGTCTTTAATGAGTGTCTGTGTGTACAGGAGTCAACGGATAGAGCTCTGGAATTGGCTTGAATTTATTTTGGTATCGGATGATTTTTAATTAGAATACAACTTTCAATTAGTGAAGCCACAGAACCACACAGTGTGCAAGGGAAAGCAAATATCTACTATTCCAAAAAGCTAATAAAAATGGTGTGAAGTATGATTTGCAGACAGACTACTGCATCATGCTCTGTCTGTGTATTTGCAACTAGTCCAGATAATCCAGTTGTGTGATATTATAGCCCAGGTAGTTCTGCTGTTTCTAGATACTTAGTCTTACAGGCTGGTTTGTCACAACAGTCAGTCAAGTCCATCAGCTGGATGCCAGTGTGATCATATCTGTGATCGGCCAAGCATCAAAACATGCTTGATCTGGCCTTAGGTTCAGAACAAGCGATTAACCTGCCCCTTGTCAGTCTCAAACTGAGCTGCCTGTCAGACTTGACAATTGAAACTGAGTGGATAAGAATAAAATATCAACCCTGTGAACGGTCTCATCCACTCAGTCTGAGTTTCACCCTGCACATGTTTTATCTCCGTATTTGAATATTTTGCCTTAGGTCTCTCACCTGGCCCTGACATAAAATCAAAAAATTGAAAGTTTTCTCAAACAAAATCTGTTTTAGTGCTTTGAGCCTCATGGGTGATGAGGGAATATTGATGCATGCTTCCCCCTAAGATGCCTGCAGGCATGAGACTCCCAGTAGAATCACAATTTGAACTCTGGAACTGTTTTCCTACCTCCCTCCCTTTTCCTTTACAAAACTATATAACACATGCATTCACACATTCACAAAACTGCGCAGGTCTTTAATGCCTCCCCTGCCTCCCTCTGACATGTGTGATTGTCAGCAGCAGAGTTGTCATTTCCCGCTGACATATGACAAAGCTCAGTGGAGAATTTCATTTCCAAGGCAATTGCTCACTAGGCTTCTCACCTTAGTTTGGGTTTAGCTCCCACCGTAGGACAGGATTTGCTCCCCATGATTGGTTCTTTCTATATCCCAAAGCATCAGTCTTCTTTTCCACGTAACCCCCTGGCTCAAAGTGAAATAAGCAGTGGATAATGCCCAAGTTCTAACAGTCTGCTCTGCTGAGTTTGAATTTTTTTTGCTTCTTCCCAAATGCACATGCATTCAAAGAACAGTAAAACACAAAGCCTTCTTCTTTTGACACGTGTGTAGTTTATCCAGTACTAGTGTTTCAATGATGATCGCTGATGTTTTGCATATTATGCAACCTTTGTATCACAGTAAACTAACACAGACTGGCAGGGAACACATTGAACACATTTTATACTGCCTTATCAACAACACAAGATACGTCTTGTGTTGACATAGTACATCACGTCTCGCACATTTTCCAACCAAGTGAAAACATTTGGCTTACTCTGCCATCATTAAAAGTTCCAAGGAAAAGATCAATAAATAGTTAATGACTGGATAATAGAGCTTCTTCATCTGGTGGTTGCAAGTGTTTAAAGTGGTTTTGTACAAGTTTGTAATAACTGTGTTTGTGTGGTCATTACCACATATATAGATAAACTGAAATTTCCCTCACAGATTTTTATCTGGAAGATTTTACCAGACAATCTCTATTCAGGGGGAAAGTGAATTATTTGTACTCACTATGAAAATGATCATAGTTACATGCTGTTTTCATCCCACATATATTTAGCTCCACTAATAAGATATTTGTTCAGTACATTGATTGTTTAACACAAAGGTGATGCCCACCACAACTATGCACTGGTAATACATTATTTATGCATCATTTGTCTTACATTGTAAAATGTCAGAGCAGAATCAAGGATCCAAGCTATTAAGTTCTATTTGGATCCTAATTGAAGTCGGGACAAAGCTCAACCTCTGTATACTTTTTGTGTAATTAAAGAAAATACTAGATATTAATATATTTACATAAAAATCCCCCTTTTTTCCCTTTGGTCTTGGATTTTCTCTGTTGTGAATAATTATTGGAAAGGTACACTCATGCATACTTACCAATGTACTGCTTCAGTCAAGCGGGCAGTAAATACACACTTGGACCAGCATACATCCCTCACTCTGCAGTTCTCCTGGCGCTTTAGGTTTTCTAGAGAGAATTCCTGGGAGGCAGAAAGTAGGAATCCGTCTGTGTACATAAACTAAGCTCCCATGAGGCTCATTATGCATCATGCTTTTTTTCTCCGTCCATAACGACTCCCCTGGCTGCCACCCACGGCTGCTTTATCCCAAACCAACCGAGCCCCTGAGGAAACTCATCTAAATGACTCATCACATTGAGACTTGTGGCCAGCAGGTGACACCATCTGGAGCAGAACAGAGTGGGTTATCTTTGCTGCAGTGAACCTTACAGTAGAAATCTGAATGATGTGATTATAGGTGGCGTAGTACATCTCTGATCAAAGCTTTGCAAGTGTCCCTGCTGCTGTTTTTTTTTTCTCCTTTTTTCAGCTGTAAAAGAAGTGATACATCTTGTCTTCAGAGGATCTTTGGTTGGAAAACAGATAATACCAAAATAAAAACCCAAATAAGCCGTAATTTACGGTGATTGCCTTTGCCACTGAAACCAATCAGTGATATCTGTCAAGCAGGAGGTATATTTTGTCAACAATTGAATTCGACCATCCCCTGAAACTGACCGTCAGCTCCAAATGCAGCAGAATAACAAAAGCTCAAACTCATTTTCTGATGTGTCCATTTTAAAACAATGGTGGATTCAGCCTTGGCTTAAAGGCTCATTCTAAAAATACTCTCCTGTCATGAAACATAGATGAGTGCATGCACGTTGCTCTACTGTCAAAAAAAATACGGCCAAGGAGAATGTTTTGACACCGACAAGCTCCCTGTTCTCAGCAGAGGCATGAATAAGTCAGGGCCAAGCTTTTAGCATCCTAGTGTCGCTGTAGCGCTGACTCTCTCCTCTTTGAGGGTTGGACTATGGCGACTGGCTCTGTGTTTTTCCTGTCTGTGAAAGTGTATTGGGGTTGTGTAGTCTCTACTTGACAAAAAGAGTCTGTGTGCTTGTCCTGTATCACAATTTGAATGTGCGGCTCATGTGTGCATGTGTGTATTGCTCAGCAGTAGGATCACTGCTGTCATTCTGCAGAGCTTTGACGCTCACTGTATAGCTGTGTGGCTCGTCAGTGCTGCTGTAAGCACTGAGGAGATTTGGAAGAGAAGGTTTTTTTGCCATCAATGACAAAGCCAGTCATTATATAAGTTTCTGTGTAGTTCATCTCTGCCAAGGGCACCACATGGGAAGAAGATATCCTCACTTGCATTCCACCTAAAACTGCAGCAATTTCATGTTTCTGCTTTCTAGTTTCTCAAGTTTTCTGGCACCTGTCAGTCTTTTTTTTCCTCTCAAACCTTTGTGTTTTTTCAGTCTTTCCACATTAATTGGAAGAAGCTGGATCACTGATTTGAGTACCCAGCTGCCTCTCCTTGTCGTGAGAGTGCGTTTATGCAAATGTGTGTCTTCACTTGTGCAGGTGCATGCATGCAGGGAAATTGCAGTTCACACAAAAAATGGTAATTAGTGATCTATTCATTCATATGAGCTCAAGGGAAAGTTTCAGTTTTTGGAAACTGAGTTTTCCTCCCATTTTGTATTCTCTGGAAGTGACTCAACTGTGTCTTCTGTTTTGGATGCTGTTCTATCAATTTATCATCTGGATTACAATCTGGATTTTTCAAATGGGGAGCTTGGTATTCCCATTAATTACTATACTCAACAAATTAATTACAGTTAAGGAGCAACAAAATAGGCAATGATGAGAAAAAACACACCCAGCATCATTTCTCTGAATGTGAGACTTGTGTCCAGAATACCCTGTTATGCTTCAGTAGAGGATGTCTGATGATTGAGACTTCATCCAAGTTTCCAGTGTCTACAGGTGCTGGTTACCCTGCTGTGAATGAGTCCAGCAATCATGTGTCCATTTAAGTAAGAAATTAATACCCATTTTTGTCTGTATTCTATCATGGCCCTATACACCTTGATGAGTGCTTTATTATGACATGTTTTCCTTCACCGAGCCGAACAACAATGTCTCTCAGCATGGTGATCTTTGAGCCATATGTCCTCCTCATTATGAACTCCAGCTTCTTCTGTCAGGGGCAATTTGTATGTTATGGCAAGGAGTGGAAAACCGCACAGCCAAAAATGAACTCATTATCTGTCAGCCTTGAGCAGATACTTCACTGCATTATACAGACAAGGTAAACTGGCAAGAAGGAAAGTTCTGTGATAAGGACTGAGATGCTCAGGATAAAGGTTCAAATTCTGCATAGTTACAACAGCTTAAATAAAGGACACACTGGAGCTGTCCTTTGTCCTACAGGTGAACTGTCCACCTGGACTCATCAGGTTGGGGATGACAAGGGTGCAGGATGATGGGTGAGGTCAGACATGTATGTCTCTGATGGATGACAGGTCCCATATGGTCAAGTTCTGTATTAGCTCATGGGTTATGTCAGCCTCCATACCTGCCACTGCTTCTCTGTTTGGTGGTCAACTTTAATTGTTTCATCCATCTCTCTTTTTAAAAGCATAACTTTCACACCAGTGTGGGAAAGACAAGAGACTCCTCAGACTTCTGTATCAAACCACAGAATAGAGAAGGCACATCTATGGAAATCTGTGGTGGTCAGAGAGGTAGAGGGGTTAAATTTTAACCCCTACCTGTGTGATCACACCTACATCACACCAAAGTCTGCACTGTAGAATAGGTTTTCCCTAGAAGAGTCCACAGAAGTTGGCAACATTTTGAATTTCTGTCACATCACTTGAATTGCAAGATGCAAAAGGCAGTTATGGAATTTTTACCCAGTGATGCAATAAAACGTGAAGCTCTGTAGTTGCAAGTTTGATTTATTAATCACTTTTTCATTATCATTTACTATAGATTAAAAAAAGAATCTTCTTTGACTGTCTCAATGGTCTACTTCCATGATAACAGCCTTTACTGATTTCTAGGTAGAGGACTCAGATTGGATTTTCTACAAAATTCCTCATGCTCATTCAGCTCCTTGGTGCCTCTCTTCTGCTTCTGTGAGCAGCAACTGTACAACAATAGATAGCATTAACTTAGAAATAGAGATCTTAGAAATAGATTCTTCTAACAGCAATACATGACTTCCTCTCAGTGCAACACAGACTCCAACACAGACATCACAGAAGCACATTCAGATCTTACATCATACACATTGAAATACATGCATTATCTGTTTTTCTGCTCTCTTCAGCCTAGTTAAAAAAAAAAATAAATAAATAAATAAATAAACAAGGCTTTCATCAGCTTGTTATTTGGCTGATTGTTTTGTACCGCAGAGACATCGACAAAGTGACCCATTCTATGCATGTGACTGAGCTCTGACAGCATGGGATTTATGGGAAAGGCCATAAAGATGACTCACCTTTCAGAGACACAAAGTCGACTTAAGAGATTAATAACATATTTATCTCCATTGTTAGTTCATAATGCATGAAGAGGTCATACATGAATAATATCTGTACTACCCAGGTTACAAGGAGTTAGATTTACTGTTGGTCTTGATGTTTTTTATAGAAGATTTAAGGGATAAGGCATGACGTGATGGTGACTCATTAAAGTGAAACTGTGAGGTTGCTGTGACTTTCACCTTTATAGCTGGCATTAAGATGTGCATAAGGTTATATATTGTCCCCTTAAAAATAACTATACAAGACAGATAAATTAAAAAAAAACATCTATCCAACTCTTCTACTGCAAAAGGGCATGAATTAATGACGTTAACTAGGAATCTATGGATCTGAAATCCTCAGTGTTGTATTGCAGTATTAGAAAAAGAGTAATTTCCCCCATTACAAGCAACAGCTTGAGTAAGTCTTAGGTTTTAATGCTCTGGTGATTTCCAACTTTTAATCGAATAAGTTTTGTCTAGTTAAAATGCTGAGTGTTTATACAGGACAGGTCTGCAGCTTATTTGCCTGTTGATGCAGTGTTTAGGCCCCTGAGAGTTTACTCGGATTAAGAGTTACTTTAAAAGATTGAATGTTTTTACTTAAAATCCATAAGCACTGCAAGGCCAAGGAGTCTTTTTGTTATTAACTTGACAATGAGTTGTGATAAAAAAGGAAAAAAATATATATCTTGAGCCAGAAGCATCACATTATATCATTCAGATTTTTTTGTAATTTATGCCTGAATTGTCAGAGGGAATGTTGCTTGCTTTAGACAAACTAGATTTTTGGTTAACAGTACACTAATGTAACTAAGAGGTTTGATAAACAATTGTGTCTGTAGTTCTACTAATGATTTCAGGATTTATATGATTACTGCATATGGAGCTAATGGAGGATAGATTTTAGGATGAACAGACTAAAGGGTTTCTGCTTCAATTCATTTGGTTGAAAATTTCAGAAGATATGATTCCATTCATCATCTGACAAGCCTAATGAGTTTGTGAAGATAAGAATCGACAAAGTCCTATCATTGCTAATTCACTTTACAGCCATGGAGCCTGACTCTGTTGTGGATTATGAAATGTAATCTTGTTAAATGACGAGTGTAATGGTATAATTATGACAGTCCACCATTTATGAAGCTGAATGGAACTTTGTATTGTTTGTGTTTCTCTTTTTCACCAGTGTACACAACCTAAACACAGAGCTAATAGGATTCAGGGCTTAACAATGTCCACGTTGTCATTTTTTTTTCTTAAAGGTTTAAGTTAATCTGAGCTTTTGTTGTACAATATAAACCTTTTATCTGTCAGGGCAGGGATATAGTGAATATTTGCAACCCTGTCCAGTCTGTTTTCTATGGAGACATGATTGATTGTCAGTTGTTCATCATTGATTTAGGACACATGCCAAGCTTGCCGGTGGTCGGCTTTAGACCTGGCGTGGCGTCGGGATCGTTGCCACTGCGCTGCCGCTGTCGATCAAGTTCTAATGCTGTAATCCTCCAAAGGACAAAAGATTTAGGCCTGTACTCTGCCAGGACCATAGATGATGCTAGATTTGGAGGTGAAGAGTTTGCCAAGATGAGGCAGATGACGGGGGTACCCTCTAATCCATGCTTCCCCACCTACTCCCTGTAATCCATGCCCATAATACCAGGGTTTGTGACTGTCTGGGTTTAGTCCCTGCTCCCTTGATGCTGAAATGCTGTCCCACCAAAACCCTACCACTGTCTTTGCCATTCAAGTACTATGAATGTTTCTAAGTTGAATTCACTCACTTTTAAATAATTTATCACAAATTGTTCTGTGTGTTTATCTTTTCTTTATCTTGCACCTATGATGAGAAATACCCACATAACATATTACTGTATTTGTATTAGTTTGTCTTGAGGTTGAAAATATAGGTTTGTCAGTTCATCTCCTTTCACCCCCGAAGTGCTGCTGTGGGCTGTTGGTTGCACATTTGGCAGCAATTTGCCGTAGACCTGAACAAACACCTGTCTGGTTTTGTTACTATGCCAGAAAACCTCCCTGCAGCACAGCTAAAGATTTTGTTGTCATCTTTAACTGCATTGCAGTAGGAAACGTGAACATCTTTTAACCAGTCCAGCCAAGCTGCACTGACGTCCTGCTGCCTGTCACTGCTTGGCAACAGACACATTTCCAGCCTGTCCCTGCAAGGTCATTCTGTTCCTTTCTTTAATTGAGTTGTGCTGATAGAATTGGATTCTGCAGTAGGTGACAAGTCTGGTTACTTTTTTACCAAAGTACAAAAGATTTTTCTGTTACAATGACATTATACTGTAGCGCTGATGAAGGAGAGGCTGAGGGTAGATGGTCTCATCATTCATGAGTAAAGTTGTGCTGAATAGAATTGTATCTGGCGTTGTAGCACACCGATAGGCTTTTTAAGTTAGTGTAAAAGGATTTCCATGAATAATGTGCCAACACAAGGCTGTATGGACAGACTTGGTTTTCATCTCACGTATTATGTATGAGATCACTTCCAGTCAAAGGCGTTCAGCAAGAGCCAGGCAGAAGTCGGCATACAAGCACTTCCTCTTTGATTTGGCTGGATTCTGCATGGTCATCCTCCTTTAATTAACTCTTGGTAACCCGCTGCTGACGACATGTCTGATTGCCTCTCTGAGGACTGACAGGCCCATCTGATGGGGAGGAGAGGAGAGGGGAGGGGGAACCAGCGGCAGCAGTGGGGGTGAAGGTGGAAGAGTGAGGTAGTCCTCTCTTCCTTTTCTTTCTCATTCCTTCTCCTCTCTGGACTCTCAGTCGTTTCACAGCTTCTAGCATCTCTGACAGGTGGAGTTTTGCCTCCTGTGGTAGTTGGCGCGGTAGGGAAACAGACCAAAGCAAAACATTTCTGTGACAAGACAACAGGCAGCCTCTATCCCAAAAGAGGTAAGTGGGCAGCAAAGCTAGAAAGTCTTGTACTCATGGCGTGGAAGTTGCAGCTGGAGGAAGCTCCTTTGTGTCTTTTGTACGTGTGTTTGAATGAAGTTATTGTATAGTCAGTATGTAGGTTATTCTGATATGTTTATATGGTGCACTTCAGAATCAAAGGAAAGTGAGCTAGTCAGTTGCTTTGGTCACCAAAAAAAAGCAGAAGAAGAGTCCAGACATTTGCAAGGATGCTTTGGCAATTTCACTATTTTACAACTCAGATTATGGTACCAGCAAATGAGTGCTTTCTAATTACAATACAGAGCTCTCTTTTTTTGTGTGATTATTCATTTCCATTTGCTTTGTATTGACGTCTCTGTTTTCTCTTTTTTGAGCTTGTTGGGATTTATTATAGTTCTTCAGGACAGACATCCACACAACACAAATATTAAGACACAATGTAAACTGTTTAATATGGGTGTTTACCTCAACACTTAATTTATGTCCTAATTTCATTTAAAACAATTCCATTTGTTTTAAAATGGACTTTTTGAACTGGGGAGTAGCATCCTTAAAGTAGACTGAGGCTGACAAAGACATTGTAGACGGATCAGTGTAAACACTGCAACCAATAAATGGTGGCTGTAATGTTAAAATGCTATAGACAATCAAGCATGAGGAAACAGGAAGTCAGTCACATACGGTTTTAATTTTTAATTGTTTTCAGATTAAAAAAAATGTAAATAATTCCTGTATATTTTAGAAAATAGGAAACAAAGCTATTCTATCATCTAGTTACTCAAGGTAAAAGCTTAAAACACCAAATTAGATTTTTCATCAGACTTGTGTCTCAACACAAATGAGATTAATTCACCTGCGTCTCTGTGAATACCACAGCATCTTTTCCTATTTTGTCCTCAGTCCTCCTCTGAGGAAATGTTACATAACTCCCATTTGCTGATGTCCCATATTCACATCTTTTACCACTTTTTTCCCCAAATAATTTTTCTATCCAATCATTTGAATGTATTTTATCTCACTGAAGTATTGTCATAGCTATTGTTATCTTTTGTTCGCATTGTTAATAACATTTTCTCCTCTGGGCTGCTGAAAAAACAAGACCCACTGTACTGAATATTGCATGAGGTAATGTTTGCATGGTTGAGTGAAGTGCATTCATAGCATGGGAGCAGCTTCATGCAGCAACACAGCAAGCAGAAATCAAGGACTTGCAATTGAATGTGCAGTAAAATAAAAACAATCAGAGCTGTAGTGTTGTTTTGCTTTTGTTGTTATGTCTTCACACCTGAGAGCTGCTACTGGCTAGTGATATTTTAGGGCTTAGCATCCTGCATTTCAGCAACATCTTAAAAGAAAGAAGGAAGACTCATTTTTAGACTTTGGCTGACATATACCATGCAGGTCTGGGGATTTGAGATCCAGGTCATACCTTTTTATAGGGCTCCCTCTTACTGTAAACTTAACAATTACACTATATAGGACATTGCAGTACAAAGCATTGAAGTTGTGTTTGATGAATTAAATCATCACAGGGGATATACTGCGGATTTTTTAGGGGGTGCCTTGTTTGGCGCCATCTGCCCATTTCACCACCATGCTTATGAAACATGGGATAGAAGCCAGTATCCTCCACAGCAGGCTCCTCTCAAGCGTTCCGCTCTGTACATTGTTGCTCATTGTTAATTTAAGGAGTTATGACACAAAAAGTCCGTCTCACCCGCCCTAGCTGTAGGGTTATTGAGTTCGGCTGTGCCATTTTTGAGGATGCAGCCCTCCCCCATAGGAGATGTGGTGACGTGCAAATGAAAGCATGCAGGTCTTTGGGGAGGAGCTTGGTTAGCCACGGTTCTGTCAGAGCTGATATGCAGACTCATCCTAATGAAATATTCAGCCCATTAGAAGTCAAGCAGACTTTGAGGAGAATGAGCCTGATGTATTTTGCTTTTCTCTTAGTTTTATCAAACCTTTGGGATGTTCTACTGCAGGACAAAACTCCTTCCCATTTGCGGCAACCGTTACCTGTTCACACTCTCTGAGCAGCTTCATTGATGTGCTGATGGTTCAGTGATAAAGGATTTTCCCTGCTTTATTTACAGGATTTATAGAGGTTTGGATCAATAACACTGACTTACAGTGACTTGACTGTTATTTCACTAAGACCCCTGTTCTGACCCCTGTTCTGTACTGAGGTTGGTTAATGGGACATTTCTTTGGAAACAAAGACAAAGTACTACTTATTTAATTCACTAACACACTACCAGAAGAAATGATCAGTGTACACACAACAAATCTGCCTTTGCAGTGCAAATTTGCTAAAGCGTGCACTTTGGTTGAATTTCTGCTAGAACCTGAACGTTGTTACATTCACATAGCCTGGCCAGCCATCCCATTTCTTCAGTGTACTCAATACTGAGAAAACGGTCTGGAATTGCGGAGCTTGAATCCAAATATGAAAGCAGGACTAACAGGTGCTGAGTAAACCAATAACAGATAAGACAGACTTTTTTTCAGAGAAATGTAAGAATACAGGGTGTCATCTGTAATTCAATCCTTATTTTTGAAACAAACAATTGACAACAGTTGTAAAGAGATTTGTGGACTTGGAACTTTCTTTGACTTGCAACAAAAAGAAGTCGGTGCTTATGACCTATTGCGAAGCACCCACCCCCAAGACTTGTGACTGGCATGGTATAAAAAATAGATCGGCATAATCAACAGTGAATGGAGCAGTTCCAGATCATTTTCTCAGTAGTGAATACTTTCATGGCTGGCCAGGCTGACATTCCAACCTCTAGGCCTTGAATATCTACTTATTGTCTGCATTTTCATGGTTTTTATTGTGTCTTACTATGACTTATTAATTAGCATACAGTTCCAATAACTACATTTACAGGAGAGAATGCAGAAGGCTAAAGGGCATCTTTACTTGGTAATTATGTCTCTGAGAGCCATTCAGAGTACTTATTATGTTAATTAAGCAATAATTGTTTTAATCATTTTGCCCACAGTTAAAGCTACTTCTTTTGTGAGGTTTGTACTATTGTGTTATGCCACCCTCAAAGGACAGAAAGATATGTTGGAGCCAGAGGAGAGAGCGCAAAATTATTTTAATGCTTAGATAAGAATTGGAAGTCAATGAGCTGAGCACTGCTGCAGCCATCTGCCTCCATTCCTCGTATTATGATTATAGACACCAAAGCTGTCTGTCTCCTACTGCTCTTTCACCATTTCCCTTTTGTGGTTACTGAAATAAATGTGCGGTCCTTTTTGTTATCTCATTCAATTTATCTCAATTTGATGTAAATGAAAGAAAATGGGGACAAATTTAACCTTTTTTTCATTTTAAAAGACACCTAAATGACGTTTTAGGTGTGCAACTGAGCATAAGAAGCAATTGGTACTTCCAGAGGACCATCTGTGCCCAATTTTACTATTAAAAAACGTGTGTCTCTGAGCTGCCTATGCTTTGTGAATGAAAATTCTAATAGAGGTTGTCACAATTCTCTGCTGGCAAAATCGGGCAGCCTTCTGACTTTAGACTGGATCCATTTGTAAAGAGTTTTTCATTTGGATGTGTCTACCCCTGTTGTTCCTGGTTTCAGAAAAAGTGGATAGTGTAGTGCTTTTCCCCTGTCGCTTCTGAGGCTTCAAACAGCAGCAGTGAGCACAGTGTTCAGATCATAAATGTGACCTAGGGAGCCCTGTCACCAACAAAACAAACACAACCAGCCATTCAGTTAACCTTGACACTAAGTTATCCTCCCCAGATGGATGTTGTCTTCCTTAAACCAGTCAAAAGTAGACTGTCAGATGATGCCAAGACAGACTTAAGTACACATGAGCGGGAATGATTCAAGAGAAGCAAATTCAAAGACATTGATTTCTACAGACTTTGTCTACAAAGGACTCTATGTGTTGAAACACATCGAGGAAACACTGGATTCAGCTTGTTAGATATCACAGACCCACTCACACTGCTTAACAACAGTCCCTAATTTAAAAAAATAAGACTAAAATTCACATTGACAGCTGTGATTCCATTAATTTATGCGTTTGACAAGGGATTAAACATCCATCTCTGGAGAATATTGGATTTAATTTGAAAGAAAATGACATATTACACAAAGGAAAATGACAAATTGGCAGCGGTGTTCCATAAAACAATGGACTGCTTTCTGATGTGGCTCATTTTTGGCTACACAAAAGAGAGGCAGGGAGTATTTTATTCTCTCATTCTGTCCATATGGTCTTCTCTAATTTCAAGCCTAAAATTTGAAGTTTTGCACAGTTGTAAGGTAAGTCAAACACCTGTTCATTTTTGAGCTGTGAAGATAAATGTTTCTCATTTCAAGTCAAACACCAAATCAATTCTGTGCTGCACCACTGGACAACTGGGTCGGTGCCTGCTCTGCACTACATTCATTCCAAATCTTTTACAGGATAGCGTAGACTATCGTTTTTTTCCACACAGACTCAAGTAACTAATTATTAATTTGTATTTCCAATATGTTGCCACGGTAGCAGGTTGCATAATATTTTTGGTTGCAATAAATAGACTTGTTTTTCCTGATTATTAACACCTTAAATATTTATTAAAAGGATGCCGTAGAGCTAATGAACAGGCTGTGTGTTTCATAACAACTTTTATGGTTATTGATTTTCTGAGCAAACTTTCCAAAATCAATAGCGCTATTATCTTCCCCGGACAGCTACATGTCTGCATCTCCAACTCACCCACTTTTCCCTACCTTCCTTCCTCGTGAGGTTTTGAAAAACGAGTCATTATTCTCTCATTTTCTGTCTGCCTTTGGGTTTCATCCATGTCTCTGATGAATTATAGATGGCAAGCCTGAATTGACTTGTTGAAAAAGTGTAATTAGCTTCTGGAAGTTGTTTCCTTTTTATTAAAATCATTTTGAATGCAGGGTGTGTTTGGAATCAGTCAGACTGAAAATTGAAATCTATGAAATGTATTGGTAAAGTAGATTGTTGCCTGTATAGAGCTCTTTGTAGTTGTCTGCCAATGCTTTCCATATCACAGTATGTGGCTGTGTGACTGTCATTTTGTTAGTATTGATTGTCAACTCTCTCTCTCTCAGCTACTGTAAAGTTTAGTCAATTTTTACCCTCAGATTTAAATGAAATGTTTAAGGAGCAAATTTAGGGTGGACTCAAACACGTAAAGGCAAACATAGTTGCACAAAACCAATATCCATACTACATATGTGTGTGTGCATATGAGATCAATGGAGGAAGACTTGTCGCAGCAGTGTATGTCTGTGTGCGCCATTGTGTGAAAGATCAGCATAACTAATATATACTATTGATGATGATTTATTGAGGATGAAAGAAGAAAATGGGTCTGCAGATTGAAGTAACATATAGCAGGATGTTTCTGACATAAAATTGCGCTGTAATTAAACAGTGACTGTGCGGAAATGATTTCTTTTTGATCCATACCCTCTTCATTTAGTGAGCTCCCAGTGTCTCTTAGCCTTCAACAACAGTTAAATAATGACAGTGCTAATGATGAAGATCCTTTTATTCCTCCACATGCTCAGAGTTAATGAGAAGCTCAGCAATTAATGAGCCAACACCCTTTCTTCTCTTAAAAAGAACTCAATTACCCACAAGTCAACTGGGCTCAAAGAGAAACATTTGTTTGAAGAGCCAAGAAGGATAATTACAAATTATCTGCAAGTCTGTTTGGGGAGCTGGGGATTGGGTGTTGAGGAAAATGAACTGAGCTTTATCTGGTCTGCGTGGTCTTAACTGGTTTTCTCCACTCTTTCCTCTGCTCTGTTTCTTTGTCTGTAGCTGGGATGACAGTAGCTCGGTGAGCAGTGGCTTGAGTGACACCTTGGACAACATCAGCACCGATGATCTGAACACGCCGGCCTACCCCGCTGTCAGCTCATCACGCAAAAACAAGGGAGCACAGGTGAGACATTTAGTTCTTCAGCACCGATGATCATTGATTAGTGATCTCTGAGGGTGATGTCCTTCTAGGTTTTTTTTTTTTTTTTACTATTTTTGTGTTTATTTTGGTTTGTACATCAACCATTGCATATAGTACAATAATTATACAAACATAAAAACCAAAAAAAAAAAGACTAGGATAAGGGTTATTTTCTGCCTATCTTTTTCCCCTGAACCACTATTTGCATTAAATTAAATGTATGCAGCATAGAGCATTCTCATTAAAACAAAACATATCTCCATATAGCCATCTCGACTTAATATTTCTGAATGATTTTATATTTAAGTCACTTTTTAAACTTAGTCAGAGAAGTGGACCATTGAAGTTTACCATCAAGTCCATCCCATAATTTCACACGACAACTCAAATATATCTAGACTTCACATTTTTCCTTACTTAAGTACATTAAAAAAATGTGCAGACCTCTGAAATTATAATTTCTTTCTTATTTTAATAAAATTTTGAATGCTATTTGGAACAATATTATTTCTTACTTCATAAATCATCTCTAATATTTTAATATATACAATATCCTGCAATTTTAAGGATTTAAGTTTAATAAATATATTATTAGTTGTTTTAAAATATCCTACTTTTTCCCCCAAGCTAAACAAAATAAACAAAACAAATAAAAGTGAACAAAAAAAATACAAGAAAACAAACAAATGAGTCACCCGGACACATTGTTTTCTTTAGTTCATTGTTTGTTTAGTTTGGATTTAAGTGTCCCTTTAATTTATCTATTTATTTTTTTAAATTTTCTGTGGGAACTATTTCCAAGACTGTAAATGAGCACTAAAAGATTGGGAGACCAGTTACCATTTCTATAGAGTAATTTTTAGTAGAATGATCTGACTAGGCTAGTTTTGGTCGTGCCAAGTTACAAGTATGTTGGTTTTTGCAAGAACCCAAGGCTAGTCTGTGTGAGCGGTAAAATAACAGCTGAGGGAGAGTGGATTGAAGGCCTTTGCTCAGTTTTCCTCAGAGACTTTTTTAGTGTATTATGCCAAGTATCTTTGGCCCCTCATAAAATACTCAACAGACTGGATTCTTAAGACACTCTGGTGTTGCTAGGGAGACTGGCCATCTGTCAAGGTAGGGTAGTTATCAGTGTGGCGTGTGGGTGTGTTTGTGTGCATCCCAAAAGAGGAGATCTGGACTTGGGTGATTCCAAAGATAGCTGCAACTTCATACACTTCCCTGCTGTTCTGTTTGTATAGTATCTTGAATTTCTTTGTGGTTGTGTGATGAAATAGGACTTCTTAAAAAATGATATAAGGGGTTAAACAAGCATCAGGCTGGACTGTAAAATGGGAATTTGGTATCATCAGATTTTAAGACATACGCACTTATACGTAATTTAAGTGTGATTAATTGATTTTTTGACCAACGAGGCAGGTACTTTTTACTGTATGCTACAAGAATAATTAGATTTAAAATGATCTCTACAGCATTGGATACTCCAGAGTTGTCTGTGAGGAAAGATTCAAACCCTTTTTTAACTCTTTTTACTTGCTCTGTCTGGCACCTGGAACACCCCACACAGTCCCAGAGAGGAAGCAGGTCCAAGCATGCAGAGCAGGAGGTGAGCAGCAGCTGGGCCGGAGCTGAGGACCTGAAGAAGGTGGAGGAGGAGCTGGACGCAAGCATGGACCCAAGCAGTGGATCCTCTCGCTGGAAGCCTTCCTCATCCTCCCCTTCCTCCCAAAGCCAGGGCCAATATGAAGATGCTGGGCAAAAGGCGACTGCATTGGCTCAGATGTCTCAAACCGGCTCGTGGAGGAGGGGCATGACAGCCCAGGTGGGCATCACACCACCACGGACCAAGGGAACCTCTGCAGCCCACAAAACACCCGGTAAGAGAAGGGAAAGACTGATCTCCTATTTTTTTGGCTGTAGTAGACTTAATAAGTATAGTTCAGTTATAATCCCATATGACTGATGCAGGTGGTGTCACCATATTAAAATGTAGCATGCATTATAAATAAGGGTCCTTGAAAAAATAATGTATCAGTTATTTTTTACATATATGTTTTTATTTGATGTTCTGGAAGTAAAGGCAAAATATCTAAATGCAAAAGGTACATTATCAAACATGTTATTATTATGGTAATTAGTACTATTAAACGATTAAAATTTTTAATCAGATTAATCACAGGGTTGCTGTTGATTAATTTTGATTAATCACGATTAAATATCATTCATTTTTAATTTATATTAATTGCATTTCATTTTGCATGGGCAAACAGACAGAAGAAATAAGGGAATATATATGCCCATAACATGTTTATTAAATATCTTCAGCAGTTTCAACAAAAGAACTTGAAACAACTGCTCTGTCCAAGGTTTTTTTCTACTTAAAATGTCCCATCCAGAGGGCCAGTGTGCTGTTTATTGTCTTCTTTTTTATGGATTGGTTCTGCTGCCTGTCACCACCGGATCAACTGCCCATTTATGCATGCACAACGGTAACTCACAAAACTGCCTGAAATGCATTGGCAGAGATGTTCAGAATCATTCTACACTGCAGATGGGTTAATAGTGTTAAAATTTATGATGATGGATTAATCCACATTAACATGTTCATTTTGACAGCCCTAAGAATAATATTTTATTATTAAGTGGGACATTAAAAGATGAAATATTCATTGTAATCATTTGGCCAACTGAAAGTATTTTCATTGACTTTTTAGCAGCATGTATGTTTTCGATCCACTCAGCGTGTTTAGTATCTTTGTAGCAGATAAGTATTGGATTTCAATGCAGCTGAGCTCTATTAAACAGGCCTCTGGCTGTTTGCCACAATTGACACTTATTCTATGTTTTCCACCACAGGAGATGAAAACAAGTGTGAATCTGCTGAGGATAATGTTTTTGTATTTGTGCTAATAAGTGTTTATGCAAATTGACAGGTAAAACTGATGATGCCAAGGCCTCTGAAAAGGGCAAGGCACCTTCCAAGAGTTCAGCTGGCATTCAGCGCTCTCCTTCAGATGCTGGGAAGAGTAGTGGAGATGAAGGCAAGAAACCCCCCTCTGGCATTGCACGCCCACCCACCTCAAGTTCCTTTGGATACAAGAAGATTCCAGGTCCCACTGGCACCCTAATCACCTCCAGTGGTGCAACACTTGCCAGTGGCTCAGCCACTCTTGGCAAAGCACCCAAATCCTCTGCTGCTCTGGGCAAAGGTACAGGCATTGGAGGTGTGCGTAAGACTAGTCTGGACGGCTCTCAGCCTCAGGATGATGGCATCTTACTTGGCTGTGGAAGCTCTAAAGTGCCCCTACAGTACCGCTCTCTACCCAGACCGGCTAAATCCTCCAGTGGGGTGGCAGCAGGACGTAGCGGTCATCGTTCCAGTTCTAGCAGTATCGACTCAAATGTCAGTGGCAAGTCAGCTGGAGGGGCAGCAACTCCAGGAGGTGCCAAACGCAGGGATGCCGGTAAAGTGGGTTCAGACCGTTCCAGTCCCATCACTATCAACCAGACGGACAAAGAGAAAGTTTCTGTGTCAGACCAGGACCCGGCAGCAGGACTGTCCACCTCCCCAAAGTCCAGCCCCACCTCCAGTTCAACAGGCCAGTCAGGCCTCAGGCAGCCAGGTTCCAAGTATCCTGATATTGCCTCTCCTACCTTTCGCAGGTCAGACACGCAAAACATGCACACTACTCTCATTTTGTCTTTGTCCCTCATCACGTGTGTTTCTATGTGAATCGAGCATTTCACCACATGATATGTAATTATTTCAGTGTAAATAAAAAGTGATTTGTTATAGATAACATTAGAATAGTAAGTTTAGGAGCTTAAATGTTGTTGGTTAATGTAAAAGATTAATCAGAAATAGAATTTTAGGATGTTTTCATTTATGATAGTGAACTAATGTTGATGTCACTCAGTGATGTTTTCTTAGTCCAGGCTGTTCCCCAGACTCCTGTAGAAGATAGAGATATTTATTTAATATGCCATCTTTCACAAGCAGCACCAGGGCTTAAAATATTCTGTCATCGTTATCAATTTTAAACACATTTGGATGCACAAAATGAATATTAGATACTTAATAAATCACATTTCAGTGCCTTCTTAGAAAATTGATGGAGAGCATTTACTTGGATGCACAGCCAAGGGCCACCATTACATTCCCTGGTGTAGATGATATGCCACTGCAGATGAAACATATCTTTACTCCAAAGACGAAAGTCTGATGGCTTTTCATTCAGGTCAGGCAAATCCAGTTTACCAGTCTAGATCAGAACAGACAGGAGACAGAAGTTTCTTGGCACGCCAATCTCTGGCTCATTAGAAGCATGCATTCAGCAGGCGTGTCCAAACATCCGTCCCATCCGATCTGTCAAACCGACCCGTTTCATCTGCATGTTTTCAAGTTTTTTTTCTTCTCTTCAAGAGAGCATCACCCATATATTTTCTGTGATTGCGATGACAGACTAGCACAGGCGCAAACTGAGTAACAGGCTGTCTGGGCATATGTGGGAGGAAAGCAGAGGTTGAATGGGCTAACAGATTAGGTTATTTAAAGTCACAGGGTTGAAACGGGCAAAGCTGTCAAAGCAGATGTGTCGAAGTATATTACTCAAAGTTCACATCTAAAATAAAGTGGAGTTTTCAGCGAGGGAGGAATATGTTGGGACGATGCCGCAGTTAGTTTTACAATGTGGTGATGTTTAATAGCTGTTTTTCTTCTTAACACACAGCTCCTTGCTTGATGTTTTTTTTGCCACTGGAGTCATACAGTTTCATGTGTTCTATTGAGATAACCATAATGTAATCCACCTTCTCAGTCCAAAAGTATACCAGCGTCCTTCATGTTCCAGTATGGATCTTGCAGATGCTCATCACCTATTCTTTGAGCATTTCTGAATGACTGCACCCACCTCTCTGCCCTCAGATTGTTTGGCACCAAAGCTAGCAGCAAGGCCAGCTCTCCGGGCACGCCTGACTCTGGCAAGTGCCCCTCAATACTGGGCAGCCCTCACGGCACGTTGGCAAGGCAGGCCAGTCTGGACTCTCCCTCTTCTGGCACGGGGAGCCTGGGCAGCGCTGGTGGGCAGAGCGGTGGCAGCAGCCCTCTGTATGGTAAAACCCCAGACCTGTGTACTGACTCCCCGGCCTCCAGTCCGGCCTCTGGCCTCTCCCTGCCCTCCAATGCTCGGCCCTGGCCTGCCTGTAGTTCATCAGCTGGCAGCAAGGACACACTGAGTTGCCAAAGTATGACCAGTCTGCACACCAGCTCTGAGTCCATTGATTTGCCGCTGGGCCACCATGGGCCTAAGGTTACCCGAACCGGCAGTGTCAAGTCCACCCTGTCTGAGGGGTGAGTAACAGGGAATATGATTGGGCAGAATCATATTCATTGTTTCATTTGAGAACTCAGACAAAGCTGTAGACATCAAGATTCTGTAAGATATAGACAAACAGTTGAGAATATGAATAATGACTCTATCTCCTCCACAACTCAGCAGAATTACTGATCTTCCAGCTTCTGATATATTGAGTAAATAAGTACTATTTGTTGTTAGCGCTGCAGTGTAGTGTTAAATTGAAGATATTATTAGTTGTGGATCCACAGCTATGCCAGATCAGGGACCACAATAAATGCCCGTCATTTCAGACACTCATTCTCATAAGAAGTCTTGATGACAGTGTTTCCATTTATTTGTCCACACTATGCATGCAACACCAGAAGACAGAATAAGCAGTATACCATTTTATAGTCCTTTGCCAGTTTAGCTGTATGTCTCAAAAATGAAACAATTCGTTTAAGTCTTTTCTTGTGTTGTATATTTGGTGTCTTGTGTACTTTAATGCATTAGTTAATGTCTTTACTGTCTCCTTCATTAGTGTATGTGTGTAAAATGTCAGTTTTGTTAAATGTGAACAGTTTTTTTTTCCTCATGTTTCACAACAACAAATGTTTTCTGGTGTTCATCTAATTCACTCATCCTCTGTGTTTTAACAGCATGCCTCTTGACAGAAACACGCTCCCCAAAAAGGGACTGAGGTACAACAACTGCAGCCACATCTCATTCTCCACTATTGTTTTATTCATTCACATGTAAAGGCTGTAAGAACACATTTGCATGAAAATAATCATTCTTAGCTCATTAAATGCATTTTCCACATGGTATGTGTGGCATGTGGTGCTGAGCATACACTAGAAAAAATGCAATTATCCAATGTAGTGTTAAAACACAGAAATCACTCCTTAAATAATATGACACAGATATTCTGGACCTATACCTGCATCAAATGAATTTTGAGATCTGTGAAAGGACGTGTTATGCCATTGTACTTTAGTTACTTAATATGCTTGAGTGAGGTTTGTTGCCACACCTCATTGTCTTTTCTGGTTCTTTGTTTCCTTCATTTTGTGGCACCAAAATAAGGACAATCCTCCTATGCCTCAGGATCTGATTTTGTAGCAGGGATCCTGTAGTCAAGATTACATAAAAGCTTTCCAAATGAGGTGAAACGAATCAGAAGTGGTATACTCCAGACCACGCAGGATTACGATTTTCTGTCTCTTCTTCTCATTCTCATCTCATGCTTTGTCAGAAAGGAGGCATAAAGTTACCATAAAAATGCAGTTCTTTTCATGCTGAGTAAAATTTCCAACCCTCATGATAACACCTGCTCCGTTAGCCATAAGGGGGGAGCACGGTACATATTTTGATTTCAGCATGAGTAAAGGGAGTGCGACAGAAATACCATAACCCATACATCACAGTGGCACCAGCTCTGCAGGGAACAGGCTCTCTAGCTGATTATACAGCATGGCTGGTGAGGAGCAGAGGGTTCAATGGCTTACACTGGTTTCTTTCATTTTGATGCTTTTTGATGCTCAAATGTGTTTTCAGTCTTTTTGACCCTAAATGTTACATTCTGATGGGTATTCACATCTCAGACTAAGCTGCCTTTTTGCCTGTTATTTTAATTTCCTACATGATAAGCTTAGATATTAGTTGCATCTTTTAGTCATATACTGTAAAAAAGCATGTTTTGTTACAAAAAAGGCATAAGTAGTTAAACACTGACCTTTGGATTTTTCAGTCTTCAGTGGATGTTCTATTTCCACTTTTCTGACGGGCAAATGCTGCTGTGTCACACAATTCAAGGCATATTTAGACTCCCAGTCTCTGGGGGAGAGAATGCAAAGCCAAGGCGTGAGGGAGTGGAGTGAGGTCAGATGTGACAAGCGTAGTAATGGGGGCGTTAGAAGGAAGTCAGTGCTGAAAAGGGATGAGTGCAAACTCAATTATCATCTTCAGAGGATTAAATATGGCTGATTGTCACGCGTGCGATAAGGGGGCCCTCAGCTGCTGAGCCACTCTGGAGCTGGTTGAAGAGCAGATGAGCGACAGCATCAATGTGTTTGGGAGTTTGAGCCAGGGCGGAGTCTGACTGGCAAAGTAGAGGCATGCATTTTAACATGTGTGTGTAGCTGCATGTTTTCTTGTTTTCTTGCATGGTGAAGCTTCAACCTCATTTTATTAAACCATCACTACATGAATTCCCAAACATCTCTGTATGAAGCTTTTTTCCTTTGAAGAACCATTTAATTCTTGAGTTTACATCATACTTGTGGCTTTCAGGTACCCTCCATCCTCCCGGCAGACCTCCCATGAGGAGGGGAAGGAGTGGTTGAGATCACATTCAACAGGAGGGCTTCAGGACACTGGCAGCCAGTCACCACTGTCTCCTCCTGGAGCCTCCTGCACCACCACTGGAAAATACCACTACTCTAACCTGTGTAAGTCTAAATGCATCTGACCTTTAGCATCAACAGAATAATTCGGCATCTAGAGTATATCATAAGTAGCTCCAAACTTTAATTTAATTAAGCTTCTTAGTCAAAAAGTCCCACATTATCAAGCAATCTGTCACCAGATAAATTGTTAAATCAATGAACTGTATGTTGCTATTTTTATAATTAAAAAATAATAATCTTTTTTTAAGCACAAACAAAAATTTGAGTCATATTTAGTCATATTCAAAGGTATGCAGGTTCTCTCCACCTGAATTTGGAATCATTCATTTGATATGGCACAAAACCTAAACCACTGATGTATTGATTTTGTTTGCAGTGAGTCCCACAAACATCAGCCAGTATAACCTGCCACCAGGCAGCAGCAGCATGAGCCGCTCAAACAGCATCCCTGCCCAGGACTCCTTTGACCTGTATGGAGAGGGGCACCCACTGGGTGGCAGCGCTACCTCCCTGGAAGACCGACCACGTGCCATTAGCCGTTCTGGCTCCTTTAGGGACAGTACTGATGAAGGTAGGACACACATACACCATCTGTAGAACTATATTTTAATAAATGACCCAAAATTCTGACTAAAAAACGTTCAGAGATCATTAAAGGTTCTTTAATACTTTAATCACAGATTTAATGATTTCTCAGTGTGTCTACACTTTCAGTGTGTTGTACTGTTTGTGTTTTTGTCGGAGATGTAAGAGGGCGTGATTGTATAGTAATACTTATAAAGAGGAAATCGGGTTTCAGTCTCCTCTCATAGTTTTACATACAGATAAACACCTGAATGATTTTAGTGTATAAAATAAAATAAAATAAAATAAAATTAAATTAAATTAAATTAAATTAAATTAAATTAAATTAAATTAAATTAAATTAAATTAAATTAAATTAAATAAGACAAGATTTTGATGATCCCACCACGGGGAAGTTCAAATTTGACAGCAGCAACATTCAATACACAAGTGTAAAGAAGAAGACAGGTATAAAAAAAAAATAAACAAGTGAGAAATGAAATATGAAGAAAATTAAAAATTTATATAATTTAGAATTTGAATTAAACATTTTCAATTTTAAAATAATATTTACATATGTACATTGTGATTGCATATGCACATGGTGTGATTTGGGGGAGGTTAGTGTGAACTGTACAAAGGTACAAACCAGGCAGTAAATAAAAGAATCAGAAGAGAATAGATAAACTCAGTTTGAACTGACCTTAGAACTGTTATTGAGGGAACACACTGTTAAGATTTTTTATAAAAGATAGTGTTGAATTGCTGCTTCAGTTAAACCCATTATCTGGGGCATTGTTCCCAATTCTTTACAACTACAAATGTTTTACTGAACCATGTGAATCACTAATCGGTCTCCATCTCTGCTTACAGTCCATGGTTCTTCCTTGTCTCTGGTCTCCAGTACGTCTTCTCTGTACTCGGCGGTATGTGTCTGCTCTGCTTCTCCTCATACATTCAGACAAATACCTTCTCAGTGTTAGAACTCCTGTGTTGTAAATTGGAGTAAATGTGATGAATTCATGCATACATTTGGACTGCAGCCTCACATTTCTACAGCACAACAACACATTTCACATGCAAATTCCTCCTATTGTTTCTGTCTTTTGTCATTTTATTTATTTCTAAAATGAATTTGACAGAAAAGCTCTGGACAACTGTTGGGTTCGAAACCTATATCAAAGGAAACATAATGTTCAGCAAAAGTTAAGATTTGTTTTAGGGAGAAGAATCAATTACTACCCACCTTGTAGTTTTCCAGTTGCATTGGTACGTTGCAGATGATCTGAATGAATAGTTCTGTTTTTAGAGTTTTACCATAGGTGAATTTCATTTGTTTTTATGATTTTCGTAAACCATTCTTCAATTTGTTATTTCTCTCATTTATCCACATCAGTGCCACTGATATTTTCTGTTGTTCAATCTCATTTTAATGAAATTTTAGTAGGTCTCTGAATGTGTGTCAGCGGTTTCATTTTTCTTCCTGTCGTTGGTATTGAAATGCTGCTCATGCAATATATTATAATTCATTTAAAAAATCTAATTTAACTGAACAGAACACAGGGTCTGTAATCGTTCTCTAAACTGTATATTTCTCCCCAACAGACAGAGGAGAAAGCACACTCAGAGGTAAGAAGAGTAATGTCATGTCTGTCTGTCTGATTGTCTGCACGTCTGCTTCATATGAATTCATTGCTGTTTCACATATAGTTGCAGATGTTGAGCTTACCCAGCAGGTGGCATTTAATTGCCTTGCTCATGAGCGTCTCAGAGGCTGCTGGCTTTAGAAAAGCTACACTTTCTTGTTTTGTTTGAATTAGTTGTTCTTTCTCCAGGTCACATGCATGTTGTGCTGTTTTTAGTCAAGTGCTAGCCATGCTTTCTGTGTATGTCTTTCTGTTTGTGTTTCTGTTGCAGTGCATTTGTAGTCAGACAGAGATTGTCTATGTCAATCAAAGCACAAACAGTGATATGAGTCCAAACCACATTTAGGACATTTGGAATCTGTTTGATTGTAAAAAACAAAACATTACCCAAGAAACATGATGGAAGACAAATTGGTATCGGATTCTACAAAGCAGTTTAACCCTATGTTGCATTGCTTCTTATTATTAGTGAACCATCTGCCTTTATTTCATCCTGATCATAAATAACTACACATTTACTCATTCCAAAACTTACACTATGCAAAGGTAATGCATGCCCTTTGACCCTTTTATTTATCTTCACTCAACAATCCTGTTCAGTTTATCACTGATTCTTCTTTGAGTTTCATGTTTTCTGATTTTCTTGTGTATTTTTCTCTGTCCTTGTTTTATTTGTGCTTTAAACTGCAAAAGCTTGGATCAAACAGTAATAGCAAATACATTGTTGTGTTTTCAAGCCTTGCCAGATGAATGAAGTGTAATATTTTGGGGCACCTCATTCAGTCCAAACTGACAGAGACTTAAACCTGAATTTCATTGTGTGCCAAGTATCCAATAAGAATTGACCATGTATCAAGTAAAGCAAAATGTTTTATGAAACAGCATTGTTTAAAAATGTATCTTATGTTAAACATACTTTTTAAATAATAATAATAATAATAATAATACCAAATGAGTAATTAAAGTAAAAAGTTTCCTTATGCCTATCTGTTCTCTTGTGTTGCTCATGACAAAGAGACATATCTGGCACTTAAGTAATTATGAAAAAAAAAAAACTGTAAGGTATTTGCAAATACTCTTTGACCATATCATCATATTTATCTGTATTTTTTTATTTATTTATTTGCTTTTCTTATACTAACAATACAAACCCAGTGGTGTGGCTTGTAATAACCTCTGTCTCTCCAGCCACCTCAGTACATGCTGTTTTGATGAAAGCATGCAACATAGTGTTAATTTTCACTCTTCTCTTTTCAATCAAGGGCCAAACAGTCCAAAATTCCACGGTAATCCCCCCCCACACTTTATGTTCGCACTTCACCCCAGTGTTTTTAACTGTATTACGATGTAAATACAACAAACTGCACACGTTTTGCGTCAGACTTACCAATACAGGAGTTGCAAGTTCAACGCCTCCTCACGATACATTCACATTTTCTTTGTTTATATTTTTTCAGCAGCATTAACAGTACCTCTGTCTCTGCATTTTTTTCCAAAAACAGCAAATCAGAAAGCTGCGTCGTGAGCTGGACGCCTCTCAGGAGAAGGTTGCGACCCTGACGTCTCAGCTGGCTGCCAATGTGAGTTTGTTTACTTGAAAAGACAGCGTCAAAACAGTGGGCTCATTTGCATGATAACCTGCAGTCAGAGAGCTTTTATGGAAAGCGTTCTCTATCGAGGCTCTGGAAGGAGTATAAATCTTAAAGATGCCCACTAATTCTTTTTCTTTGTGTTTGAAGCTTCTGTGCATATATTTAGAATTCAGCTTGTTTGATTTTGATGGTGTGTGTTTATATGCTTATCCTTAGAAGAGATGTTTTCCTGTTTGTGTTTGTGTGTCTACGGTACAGCAAGGCTTCTCTCTTTGCTTTTGTCTCAGCCAGTGGGGTTTAGTCAAGAACAGGAGCCTCTCCCAAATTCAACCAAGCAGAGAAAATCAAATAGAGATAGACGGGCAGAGAAAGCGAACAGGGAGATGAGGATAAGTGAATCTAGACTCAAGCGCGTCATGCGTGGGTGAAACAGAGTGAGATTCAGAGACCTCCAACCCCCAGACGGAGATGTCTTTGTGCTGAGATGCAGATAGATCGACATACTGTGTCTGAATCTGCTGCCACCCCCCAACCCTCAATGCCAAGCGCGTGATCAAGCGTGGAGGCAGACGGGGTCTTTGCTTTGGTCCAACGCTTTGATCACAAAGTTGTGCAGAGCCGAAACTGTAGTCTAAACTGTAGACAGAGTTGATAAGTGTAGAGGTGTGGATGACTTTATAGAAGAGTTAGAGACAGACAACTTCAGGTTTTTGTTTGGAAATGACATGCCTCATTTATCATCACATTTACTCTATAGCCTTGGGGTAAAAAAAAAAAAAAGTGGTAAATTTGAAGTATAAAAAATTATCTTTTTCAAAGATCTGTTGAAAAGAAACATAAGTTTTTTTGCAGCAGTTGAAGTAAATCATATCTTGAGGGGAAACATCCCTATAGGTTTTTAAACAGGTAATTTTTCAGTAAAGTTTAGTTGGAACTGACTGAATCATTATTTGGGTACCTGCCCTACAGAAAATAGGGTATTGTAAACACAATGGAAAGAAAAGGAATTTAAGAAAGAAATGCAGACAATTCTAATCCTAAAAAGTGTTTGTTTTCCTCAAAGAAATACAGACACACACACAGAGAAAGACAATGTTTAGAGTTTTGTCAGATCTTAATAGGATAATAAATAATAAATCCTTAATAGGATAATAAAATAGAAACAAAAAAAAAAACTGTGAAAAACAAGTGAACTATACGGGCTATGGGAATATACAACAAATCTTTACAAGCTGAGGTATGTGCTTTTGATGGGGAGATTGGCAGTGAGCATCAGTCCAACATGAGCTTGTTCACTAAGCTTAGTGTGGACAGGTTTTATAGGAGATATCACCACTTCAGGACCCCAGAGATGAGGCCACTTTAGGGGCTGTAATAAAAGAAACCTTGAAAAAGAAAATTACTGTCTGTGGTTTCATGTCTCTGGAAAAACACTGGCATTGTATCTTTTAGCTTTTGTGCAGCGGCATGTGTGTGATTAACTGTACGTTCCTACACAAATATACAGTATTTTGTGTAACTTATAATTTAGTTCTGGACAAAAGTCTTGTCATATAAGTCTAATATTTCGACTCCTGATTATGTAATAAAGATCAGCAATGACTCTAAATAATTCCAAAGAACAAGAGATTCTTACATGAGAGCAAACTGAAATTTAAAAAAATATATATTTTGAACATTCACAGCTTGTTAAAGATCCACATAACAATTTTTGCCTGGACAAAAGTCTTGTCACAATTAGATAGATGCAATTTGTAGGCCACAATATACAATGACAAAATAAGTACAAGGCATGGTGCTGCAAATATGGGTTATTTTCAGCTATAAAAACAGAAATCTAACACACAAGACAACAGCTCAAGGTCAACAACTCTTCTGACAACATGCCCAAGATTAGCGACCAAAGTATTAATCATACAGAGCTTGAAGTCCAGGTCTCCTGCTAAAGTTGCAGACATCATCAGTGGATCTACGCAGCAAGTGAAGAGGATTCATAAGCACTACCGAGACGCTGGTGATGTTTATGACAAACCTAAGTCTGGCAAACAACTGCTTGTGAGAACAGATTGCTGTTTTATTTGTTTTTTGTAAATAACTTTAGAAAGGCATACAATTTCTTGACTTTAATTTGACTGATTATAATTTGTGTCAAAACTTTTGTCCAGCTAGAAAATGATTTGTTCATCATTATCAAGCAGTAAATATTTATGAAATCAATGAAATTTCATTTTGTTAGAATATAAAGTGCAGATAGCATCATTATAAGTTATTAATGACTCCAATTGGTCAATAAGCAGTCAATTTATTAGCTGTTTTAAATATGACAGACACATATGACAAGACATTTGTCTAGGACTGTAGTTTGCTATTAGAGAGGAGAGCAATATAAAAACAGATGAAGTCTGTCTAAAATTAAGGTCTGCTTTAATAGGTGAAGGCACGTGAGAAAAAAACAACAATTAACAAATGTTAATAAAAGAAAACTAATTAAGAGTTAAATCAAGTTTCCAATCTATTCTAAAACAAAAAACAAATCTCGAAGGACCTAGACCTAGTTCGCTGCACTCATACCAACCAAAATTCCAATAAGAATAATAATTTCTAGAACACAGAAATATGCCTGCATGTATGAAATATGTAAAACCTGTATGTAACATAATTCAAAATATAATGGCAATAATGTAGAAGGTGGTAAAATCATAGCTGAATACAAAACGTCCATGAACCTTGCTAGCATATATGTTATGGCTATGAATAACACACACCATGTATTATATCCTGTAACAGTGTTCTAAAGCGTCCAAACACCAGTGTACATGTCTTGTGTCCTCCTCTGCTAAGCCATATGCCAACAGTGTACAACAGTGACCCAATATGCTTTAAAGCTTCCACTCTGTTGAAAAAAGGAGCACATGCGGTTCTCTGGCCATGCTGTTGTACAGAGGCTTCATCACACTCTATCTACATGACAGCGTGGTGGGTTGCTGGTGTTATAAGCTTATTTTATCCTCTGTGGGGAGTGTGACTACATGGAAATGTCATCCTCACATGCTCTCCACCCACGGTCCAAAACTAGACTCTCAGGATGCCAGACCTGCCGAGACCAGCGCTTGCTCATCTTGGTTCCGCCACACGTACAGAAATACATACAGATGACCACCCAGAAATAGACAGCTGGCAAACAGAAACTCAAAGGAAGTAGCGTGCACATAACAGGTGCTTTAGTTGCATATCACAGGCTGCATTATTTGCAGTTGAGTGAAAAGTTGTCATTTTTTTGTCAGTTTCACAGAAAGACCTGCCTTGTTTTAAGTCCCTTTGAGCTGGAGTTGGAGATCACAATGCTTCCTTCATGAGATTTATGTGCAATTGCTGCATGTTTAATATGTTATTTATGTAACAGACCTTTATATAAGATGTATAAAAAGCGTATTTGTGACCTATATTTGACACTTTCAGGGTTCCAAGTTTCTGTATGAATATCTGTATTTTTTCCATCTATTTCTTTCCATAGAGAAGCAAAAACCATGTCAAGTGGCTGATAGCGTTTTTAAATTTATCTCTGTTTACTCAGGAGAGGACTTCAGACAAAATGTGCAATGATGGAGGTCATCTGATCTCTCATTTGTCATGCCTGTGCATTCATTATTAATTTACCCTTTTTTTCTATATTTGCTAATACAGGAAATTGATATGTGGCCTCAGAAACAGAATTGGAGATATGTCAATACCCTTACTTACCATGTTCTTGTTGAAATGACTCCTACATTAGGAACACATTTGCTGCCACACCATCATTTGAATTATGTCCACTCAACAGGAATCATTTTTAATTAATTGTGAGTTTTGTTTTGGCTTTATTTGATCAAAATTAAGCAGATTTAGCAATGCCACCATACTGTCAAGAAGATTTAGTAGAATAAATGCTGCCAAACTGGTGAAGTGTTGTAGCGCTCTGCATTTTTTCAGAAGATGAGATTTTCTGCATTGGCTGACGTTAAATTGGGTTTAAAAGTTCATGTAGGGGCCCCTCCTTCCTTCTCATTCTCCTTCACTGTGTCATCCTGACCTTGTCCCCACTTTGTTCCTGATTAAATGAGGCTTTTCCCCTCCCTATCACTCCTTGCTCATATTCTTTTCCTCCTTCTCCCTCATTTTTGCCATATTTTTCATTATCACCCCCCTCCCTGTCTTGTAGTTTCTACAGAATTTAGCCCAGCAGTCATTTTTTGGCTTCGTCCTTTTTGGCCGTGACAGTGTACTTTGCTTCTCGTCCTCGTATAAACCTGATCAGCTCCTTCCGATGGCATCCGTGACTTCAACTGCGTCAGTTAGCCCTAGTATCGAAGACTTCTCCATTTGCACTTCCCTAGTCTGGCTCTCCGTCACCCTCTACCCCAGACCCTGGGATCAGGACAAGGGTCAGGAAAAACAGGGGTTCAGGGGCCAAGCATGGCTGTCGGGGCCACGCCCCGGGACCAGGACAGATGGTTCAGCCATGGGATGCATTAGAGCCTGATCAGCACCTCCTTCAGAGCGGACAGGTGGGCAGGGGGTGTTGAGTCGTAGTTCACAGGGAGAGTTGGAAAGAGATGTGGAGCTGGAAGGATGCATTCAAACAGTTGGCATTTCTAAAGGTCAAGACCTTTGTGGATTTAGCCAGGGACACAAAGCAGAAGAGGCAGCACTGCATGTGGGTGGGTGCGTGATTTTCTTTCAAGACTTTAGGGTTCCAAATGTGCTCGTACACATACATAGTGGAGATTTTCCTTAATCCTCTGGAGTTGTTTATGTGTTCTGTTGCATGTTTGAAAGCAGGTGTTTTACATTCTGTGTGTGTGTGTGTGTGTGTGTGTGTGTGTGTGTGTGTGTGTGTGTGTGTGTGTGTGTGTGTGTGTGTGT
>JAPTGZ010000005.1:46374893-46399277 GCA_029814645.1 Fowleria isostigma
GTGTGTGTGTGTGTGTGTGTGTGTGTGTGTGTGTGTGTGTGTGTGTGTGTGTGTGTGTGTGTGTGTGTGTTGTCTTCTTTAACCCCACAATTGGACTGGTGAGATTTTACTTTTCACATGTGAATGTAATTATTGTTCTATATGAACAGCTATGTAAAGTTGTGTCCCATGTCTGATCAAGGGCTACTGCCTGAAAATGTTACCAGTTTGTTCAATAAATATCTTTTTGGGAGCTCACAAGTTGTGTGGGTTGCAGGTTGGGTTTTTTTATTCACTTTTTTTGGGGTCCTGTATACCTTTTAACAACTTGATGCATGTGTCATCACCTTTTTTTATGCTGATTTTAAGCCACAGACATTTATGTAAACTATTTATAATTTATACTGTAGTGTCATGTGTTTACTAATCACCTTTTGTTTACATTATTTTTCCTTGTGTATGGTGAGCTGAGAAAAAATTTCCACCCTGATGGACAATAAAGATGTATTCAATTCTAGAGCAGAGATTGTCTGATCTGTCTGGGCATGCTGCCCACCTCTCTGTGGCACAGCAGGTCTGACAGGTGTCTTAGAGTCTCTTGCTCAGAAAGGGAGGATGAGCTGGCAGAGCATTAATACACAAACACACAGATTTTACAGGCACACATGATTACACATAACAATGACCATAAGGCTTCACCAGACATCTGAATATAAACATACATTCACATAAAACACATGCATAAACAAATCCATGCATACACAAAACACAGATTCAGCAGAGCAGACAGTGTGATGTGACTAAAAATGTTCTGTCTTTACTCAGTTTGTCACCTCTGGATCCTCAGGTGACAGATAAAGTCAGGGAGGGCAGCCTCTGCTTGATTCCTCTGTCGGCTGTTTGAGTCTTTCTGTCTTGCTTCTACCTTCGTGGGTGTCTTTTATCCACAGCTCAGACTGACATCATTTTCATTTGGTGAAGTTCATCTAGAGAGGACTTGTAGTAGAGTTGTAGTAGAGTTTGAGCAGAGCAGGCTCTGATGTATAATACACAAAAATATGAAGCAATATTGAAGTCAAATAAAAATCCCCGTTCAAAAAACTACCTTGAACTTATGCATTAAATCTTTTTTAACCAGATATCCTAGCAGTACTTTTTTATAGCATACAGGAACTTCAAAGCTACTGCCACTGACCAGCAGAGTGACTTCATAATCCTCTGTAGGAGCTCTTTAAAGGGAAGATTTTTAAAAAATTAATAATAGTATAAAAGTATTAAATGATAATATATGTTTTCTGTACATTGGGTAAAATACAACTGAATCAGTTTTCAGGTTTCTAAAGTAAACAATAATCTGTTTTCTGTTTTGTATGATTGTTTTCTCTCTAATGTCAGACAGAAAGTTTACAAATGATGAATGTCGAAAATGTGTCTCTGACAGTTGTTGAAAAGTGTTGCTCTTCTCTTTGATTTCTATGTTATACTCTTTGCAAAAAGGAAAGACAAAAACAAATATTCCAGTGACTAAATGATATATTCCATCTCACTGTTAGTCTGAATACTATACTGTATTTGTGTTTGCTTGTGTCTGCAGGCTCATCTGGTGGCAGCCTTTGAGAAGAGCCTGAGTAACATGACCTGCCGCCTGCAGAGCCTTACCATGACTGCTGAGCAAAAGGTACAACAGCTTAGTCGTGAATTTCAAATACACATCATAAAACAGTCAGAGGCAAAGGGATTACAGGAGGGAGTAATGATTAGAGACAGACAGCAGCCTGATATTGGCATAGTGCTGTGAAAAAGTAGTTATATAGAAGTCAGAGGCTGGAGATTAAAGGATTTTTTTATTTTGAACTTTTGCTCTTTCTATTGTAACTTCAATATTCACACAAATTGTTGTTATCATGCCTTCTTTGACATTCCTTGTTATCTTCAGTTTTTATCAGACTGTAAACTGTCATCTAAGTTCTTCATGGGTGTGAAAAGGTTCAGCAAGCTAATAACAGAAATTCATTTTAAAACCACCTATATGTTTTACAAAAATACTCCATCATTAACTGCTCCCAGGTCTTTTTTACTTTCTTCCTTTAGTGGTATACTCTTTTTTTGCAGTGAGAGGTTTCAGAGGAGATCAAATGCTGCTGAAACACTGATCACACAGCAGCAGCAATATGTTCAAAGATATATCTCTACCACAGTTTATGAATGCTTCCCTCTGTTCACACTCCCACACACATACAGGGCTGATGAGCCCTGGCAGCCTTTTAATCCTCTATAAATTAAAGCAGACTAGGATCTGGTGGGATGTCTTTGTCAAACAAGGCCCTCCCAACTTTTAATTAAAGTAGAAACCCTATCTGCAGCCCTCTTGGATTTTCAGAGGCTGAATAGGAGCCTCCCTCTATCTGATTCTGTTGGTTCAACAGAGAGGAGAGCTTTTTATTCTAAGCAGGTAGTGCTATGGAGTGAATCCATTTTGAGACTCCAGTGACTGTTAAACTGAATAGGGGTATATTTTTTTAATTGAAAGCTATGCATGTAATAAAGGAAAAAAAATTACAAAGCTCATGCAGTGATTTAACACTTTTCCAAAATGTATTTTTGGTGTGTCATCTGCACTTCCTGAATGTCTGCACCAAAAGCATCAAATAATGTTTGTCCCTTCAGGAATCTGAGTTGGCAGAGTTGAGAGAGACCATCGAGACACTGAAGACCCAGAACACAGACGCTCAGACCGCCATCCAAGTGGCCCTCAATGGTCCTGACCACCTACACAAAGGTAATCAGCAGGGAGCATTGGAACGACGTCCTCTCAGATCTTTTGACATTTGAAGGAGGCTTTTACCTAAAATACCTTATTTCAGCTTGATTGGCCCCAGAGGGACTTAAGCTTCTAATAGCTCTGAAGTGTTTGTGCTGAATAGGTCAGTCATGCAAAGCCTTGATTAGCCATGGAAACAACTTGAATCAAATATGTAATCATTTTTCTGAAATGACCTTTTCAAGCAGCCAACCTCCTCTCACCTGCAAATTCATGCCGAGCTGAGCCTGGCATAGCAGAGACAAGTAAAACTGCCAAAACACCTTTTTAGTGCACTAATGAAGGCTTTGTCATTTTCAGACCTGCGGATAAGACGGCAGCACTCTTCAGAAAGTATGTCCAGTATCAACAGTGCAGCTAGCCACTCCAGTCTGGGCAGCATGGGCAAGGACGCAGAGGACAAGAAGAAGAAGAAGAAGAGCTGGGTGGGTAGAAAAGAGGAATACATGGAAAAACGTATTAGCATACAGCAAATATGGTGGAATAACTAATTTACAACACTCATCCTGGACTTCACTGTGCTGTAGTGTATCCTTCTGCAGTAACTTGAGAGAGTAAAACATTAGGAGGAGTTGTGCTGAAAGACATCTAATCTTAACTTCTAATCCAAATGCCTGCTCTAAAAGATGATATACCTTCCTTGCATAGAGAAAGGCAGTTTTTGGCAGAATGAATAAAAGCATATTCACCTATTGCAAGGTAAGAGCAGAGACTGAAGTACCATCCAGTAGTGACTGCTTACAGGGGTTCAAGCAGAGAAGTCAAATGCCCTGCAATTATATTTTGTGACAATGTTGGAATTGTAAATCCAATCACAGCAGCTGGTGGATTGGCTGGAAAAACAAAGTGGTTAGTAACAGTAAACTTTATTTTGAAGCCAGGGCGGTAAACAGGCCAGACCTGACTGAAGAACTGGTTGAAATCTTGAGTGGAGTGAAAAAGTTTGGGCTGATGCTTAGACTGTAGAAGTTGTGAAGGAAAAACACTCCCTTTTCTTTCAAAATCTACTGTCAAAGTGCCTTTTGTGATGGGTTTTAATTCCCTGGTTATTTGGAAGGCTGAAAGACGAGAGGATATCTAGTTGTCTCACAAAGTTTACTTCTGCCAACATTGCTCATGGGAAAACAGATACTAAGTAGGTTCCTTTATGGCTGAGATTGCTTGAGTTTCCAAGATGTCCTTGCACCTGCACTGAGGTTGAAATTTAGCCTCGGGCTTTTGCCGCATGCAACACTTGCCTCCCTCCTACTTTCTTCTTTTCTAGGGATTGCAGCCATAGATATCTATAAACAAAAACACTAAAGTCAAATAATCTAGAATATACATCCACATCCATACAATGCTTTTCTCTCCCTCTAGCTCTTTCTGTCTGTGATTTTACTATTGTCTTCTTCACTCTCTAATAGCAACTCAGTGTCCCTGGCTGAGAGCTGTTATTTGCTGCAGCCCCCAGAGTCAGACAGATGACATATTAGAAGTTCTGTCTCAGCCAAAGAGCACAGAGCCAAAGCCAGTGCTCAGCCTCTACTGCAATGCAAAATGCGTGTCCTTGAAATAAAATGCATGCAAACAACCAAAAAGTTCCTTCCAGACTTTAACACTCTAACCAGCTGTGTTGAGACCCAAAAAATGCAAGTCAGCCGTATGAATGCAAATCAATCTCTTATTTAAGCAGCAATTAATTATTCATCTGCATACATTGTGCCTGGGTGGAGACAAGAATGGAGTGGAGCTGAGGATAGTGAGATGTGAGGAGCAGGTCATGTTCTCAGGGCAGCAGCACAAGGACAGAGTAATAAATAATGAGATTGGCTTGCAAAATGACTGACAGCAGCAAGGCTCTGTCCTGTTGAAATGTAATGGACCATGATGCTGATTTTTGGTTTGCTTCTCTGACATCTGACCTTACAGAAAATTGCATTACTGCTCATACACACAAGAAAAAGCACAAGTCTGTAGTGCTTAAAAATTATGTTAGAATGTACTAAAATCTATGCACTACTGCAGGGGTGTCTAAATCCAGTCCTCAAAGGCCGGTATCCTGCATGTTTTAGATATTTCCCTCATCCAGCACACCTGGAAGCCATTACATTGTTATCAGGCCTGTGAAGAGCTGGATGATGAGCTGATCATTAACCCATGAAGACCCAAACAGCCACTGGTAACAAAACCATCTACTGATGTGAACAGTTTAATACCAGTTGATCCACTTATCCCATCAATACATGTCAATAATTGGTGTAAAATACAGTTATTTGTCTTTCATGGTCATCAGATATGACCCATTTGGACATTCAGAGGTTCCGTAGTTACCATGGAAACACCATCATCTTCTACAGCATTGATTTGCCAGTAAAACCCATGGAGTTGGATCAATGACAGTGGATGGAGACACTTGTTTTTACTTTGTTCATGATATAATTTGCTGAAAAAGGTCTTTTTTTCTCTGTTTCTGTTAAAATAACCCTCAACATTAATCTGAGATTTTTTTGAAAATATACATGATCCATGAATTAAATATAGGAAAATACATGATTTACACTGAAGAAATGCAAAATAAAGAACATGACATTGCGATAATGGTAATAAATCACTTACAAAATGTTAAATAAAAAGGAAAAACTTATTTGGAAACTACCATAAAAATAGCACTGGGTCTTTATAGGTGAATTGAACCAGGTGTGCTGGAAGAAGAAAATATCTAAAACATACAGGACACCAGTCAACAAGGACCGGATTTGGACACCCCTGCACTACTGGATTGACTTACTCTCTGAAGAGTTGCAACATTGAAACTAATCCCAGCATGCAAAGAGTGATGGCATAAAATACTTAATCTATTCACTTAAGCTGAAAACTTCTTATCCTTCATATCCATGTCCTGTAAGATTGTATTTTTGGGCCAACATCATTAGTGGAACCATTTACTCAGAATGGGCTTCAATACTATATAAGTCAGCATTTTTTCAACCAGTAGTCACACACAGTTTTGTAATCCATATCATCACTTATGTTACAAAATCAAGTGAATATAAAAAGGGGAAAGAATCCTCCTTTCCAGAAACCTTGCAGTGAAAACAATAACAGTAAAGTCAAAAAGCTCTCATAAGCCTTCACATTAGCCTCAGTTAGATTGAATCCACTGAATGAATGGTGGCCTGTCTGCGTGGCTTAACGGTGGGTGTGTTCTGCATCTTCAGGTGGCTGATTCCATCCCGGCTCAGGTCAGTGGCTTCCAGAGTGTCTTCTGTATGTGTGCAGTGGTGATTCCTCATCCTCCCATCCCTCCCTTTGCTCTCTTTGCGTCCCTATTTCTTCCTCCTATTTCCTCTCTCAGAGCATCCTCTACCTTTTCTGGAATCGTCGGCATGGATACAACAACCCTCCCCTGCCTCGCTATTCCTATTTCCTACTTCCTCCCTTACTCATTTTGACTGCCTGTTGAGCCCTAATTTGTAGTCCCATTTAAAGCCTGGTCTCTGAATTTCCTCCCCTCATTTCATTTGTACTTATTGCCTTGCTTTTCAACTTCCTCTCTGCCTAAACCAGACAGTGACCATTGCCTGGAAACAGCACGGAGTGACTTCCCGATGTGACAGGATGTGACGTCACCTGATGTTATATCTTAGGAAATAACATGATGTGACTGTGAGGGTATCCTCCTGACATTAATAACCTTCCTGTTGTGTTTGTGTTATATGTCTTACAGTTACGCAGCTCCTTCAAGCAAGCGTTTAGCAAGAAGAAAACCAAATCTCAATCAGCTCATGATGAGATGGAGGAGATGACCGATTCATTGCCATCCTCGCCCAAACTGCAGCATGACAACAGGCAAGGCAGCATTGCCACTCTGCGTTCATCACCCTCCACCACAGAGTGAGTTTTTACATGCAAGCGCTGTAAAAGCATCATCTTCTCTGCTGTTTTATGTTGGGCCCTCATATATATATGTAAATCCTCACCTGGCTCTTCTTTTATCTCTCCACCAACCTCTCTGTTTAATCTTTTCTTTAATGTTTCTCACCTACTGTAGAAAGTGCGTTTGCGATAGCAAGTCCTCCCCAATTTGGACACCTAAGAAAAAGCAAAATGGTCATGTGATCTACAAGCACAGATCACGGTAACAGGCTCCGTGTGGTGGCACTTGGCATGCTCCCAGGGAGTGTGTGTGTGCAGTGGGGTGTGTTGGTGTGACTTTAGTGAGACGTACAAACCTCTTCATGTCAGAGGTTTTATGAAAGCTGAGAGCAGTGCAACCATGACACCTATAGCTATCAAAGTAAAAATGTTCACTAAAATCATTTACTGACCATTGTAGCAGTCGAAGTGTTACTAAGCATCTTGGTTGCTACAAAAGGTGCTGATAAAGCATGAATATTGATGTTGTGGGAGCAGATTGTTGGTTTGGAAAAATACTTTTTGTCTGGTGGAATGTAAATAGGAAGGATTTGCTGTCCCAGATGCCCCAGCTCCCTGCTCACCTTCATCTTCACCTGCTTGTGCAGATTTCACCACTGACTTCAATTTCCCTCTGAGCTCCAGCTCTCATGTTTCCTTTAAGTGTGTATCTTCTCTCTAGTTTGTGTGTGTTTGATATAACCCTTGAGGTGACCCCCCCCCTCCTCCTCCGCCCTGTGTGTAACCACCTTGCAGGTTATGTGAATGCACAGAAGCCGAAGCGGAAATCATCCTCCAGCTAAAGAATGAGCTGAGGGAGAAGGAGCTCAAGCTGACAGACATACGACTGGAGGCGCTCAGCTCTGCCCACCACCTGGACCAGATCCGAGAGGCCATGAACCGCATGCAGGTCAGGTCATTCACAAGGAGAACCACAAGTCAAGCCCATTATAGTATAGCAATCAATTAAAATATATCATTTAACTTTGCAAACTCTGTCCGCACATCTAGGTCTTGATGTCAGTCATGTAGATATGTTGACACAGTTTATGTACGGACCCAGAGCCACCTTACAGTAAAAGAGATATTTTTGGTCATGTTGTTCTGCAAAAGCTCAAACAGGCAAATCCTCTCTGTCCAGTCTGCTTACAGTAAAGTAATACAGTCATGGAAAAAAATAATTAGACCACCCTTGTTTTCTTCAATTTCTTGTTAATTTTAATGCCTAGTACAACTAAAGGTACATGTGTTTGGGCAAATATAATGACAACATCAAAAATAGCTCATAATAGTTAAATTTCAGAGCTTATATCTATCCATTTTCCATGGTTTTCTTGATAATAACCAAAATCACATAAGTTCTTACATCAACATCTATGACATTCTACTGACAAAAACAGTGCTTTGAGGCATTCCATGTTTTTTTTTATGTCAGTTTTAGTCACATGACGCACAGAGGAGTTATTACTTGATTGCATAACCATTGTTTTTGATGACTTTTGGTGGTCTAATATTTTTTTCCTCAACTGTTTGTCCCTGCATTGAGGCACCAGAGCAGCACATCTACTAGTCAGAACATTAAGAATGACGTAATCATTAGATTACATGGGGATGGCTGAAGAACTGATTATACATCTTATACACAAATACACAAGTACAGTCACATCATATGGGCGTATAAGCACAGACTGCCTGCTAAAGGTTGCCTGTTACATAGAATTGAGTTATTACATAGTTGTAGCCCTTTACTGTATCACTATTTCATAGTTACATTGCTGTCCACCTATGAGAAGCTAAACTATCAAAAGAAAGTTTATGTCATAACATGCAAAAACACTGAGTTTGTATGATATATCCCAAGAGCCAGATTTAAATTTTGTCCTTGCAAATAATTATATTTTGTATATTTATTTCACTCTTATTGATGTAATGCAATAAAAGCCACACACCATTTCTTAATACAATGTTCCGAGAGCACTTCAAGTTGCTGAGTCATTTCGTGTTGTTAAAAAAAAAGCTCATGTGGAAAAAAAAAAAAAGATTGTACAGCGTATCAGCATAAATGTCTTAGTAAAGAGGCTCTTTGTGGTGTCGATTGCTTTGTCTGTAGAAGCCTATAGTCTCCTCTTAGATCTGGGGATCATGTAAGGCTCTTTATCTAAGCCTGAACCTTCAGTACAAAGAGAGCCTTGAAGATCAAAAAGCTGCTTATAGCCCATAATTCCAATAACACTGATACAGAATAACAACAGTGGCCAGCCTGAATGCAGGAAATGACTTTGAGGAGCTTTTTACTCAGTGATACCACAGCCATCCTTTTTTTACACCCAGTCTGGTGTGATTGTGCAGAATCCCAAGTCTTCACATGCTCTGGCACCGAAGATCTTTTTTTTTTACCCTTAGTCTCCACTAATACTTTACCTTGCTCTTCACATCAAGTTAAAATAGCCAAACATTTGATTAATCTTTTACCCAGAATCTCATTCAATCCGATCAGCAATGAAAATATCAGATTCCATTTTGACATATTATACTAGCTGGTAGTGTATGCCGTTCAACTTTATACTTAAAACTACTTCTTCTTAACATTTGTATCATTATAACAGAATGAAATTGAAATACTCAAAGCTGAGAATGATCGTCTCAAGTCCAGCGGTAATGCAACGCCAACGGCCACGCCCGTCAAGACTGCCAGGCCACCCTCTGAGACATCCAGCACATCCTCGTCATCCTCACGTCAGTCCCTGGGGCTGTCGCTCAATAACCTCAACATCACTGACACCATCATGTCAGGTCAGTTCAATGTCTGCACTGGTGTCTGTGTAAATCAGTGTTAGCAGTCTGCAGTTTGTCCTGAGCACTGAGACCCGGAGGTGTTGAAGTGTGTGAAATGGACTGGACATAGTATTTCTAAGATAGATGGAGCCGCTGTTATTTACTTTGATCCAACATGTACCTTTTTTAATGTGCCTTTACTGGCCAAACAGGACACTGCATCACACAACATCCTCTGTAGCCAAGTAAACCTCACTTCCAGTTTTAAGAATTGTTGATTCTTGGCAAATAGAGTCAGGCAGTAAAAATCTAAATTTCCAACACTGACATTATAAGTGCCATGCTCAATGTTTAGTTGAGCTACTAAGTTTAGAGTCTGCATCAACTCTCAGGGCAGAATTTTTTTCTCCATGGCATCAAGTTGGATTAGCTCTCACCATACTTGCCTCAATAAATGTTAGAGAATCGTATTTACACAGAGAAATGATCTGGAGGAGCTGTATGAAACAGCTGCTCTCTCCTCTGTGAGAGCTCGTAACACAGCAGGCGCCTATTACACACACACACACACACACATACACACATACAGATGCACACATACACATGACAATCTCTCCAGGCCTGCTCCATTTGAGAAGTGAAAGAGTTTGTCCCTCTCACTTGTCCTGTAATTAACATAGAAGGCGTAGCTCTCTCTGAGGATATGGGCCCTCGTTAATTGATGGAAGGATGAGCCGAGAGTACTGGCGCGTGGGAAGACGAGTGGGCCAACGGGCCGTTATCACCCCAACACAGAGCCTACAGCAAAGGAAAGCCAGCAGAATACAAAGTACCCCCTCCCTTTCCAAAATTGAGTGTTTGGAAGAAGAAAAAAAAAACACTAAGTCGTTAGGGATGTGGCAGGGACTTGTTATCAAAGGTTAAAGGTGGCGGTATGCGAAGGCAGATTCTACAGAAGCACAGCGGTATACACACAGAATTGGAGTATACGTGCTGCAACATCATACTGACAATTTGTACCAATTACTAATAAATGAAATACAGCTTTACAATAATAATATCACAGTCAAAGAAAAAGACAAATAAAAAAAACCACAGACAACAAGCCTAACATCAAGATTTTTAATATTCTAAGAGATGGCAGCACCATCCACTGTAAAGCTCATATAGTGTAGTGAATGTCACTTGAAGATGCCACGCAGTAATTTGTCTAGAATTACTCTGAAAGGACTTTTGCAATATCAGCTGTGTGCTTCTGAAAACTTTGATATTCATCAACTAATCTGATAACTATTTCTAAGACAAGTAGAGAGTGATACATCAATAAGTATTGTAGAACATCTTTTAATGAAAAAGAAAATATGTTGAGGAATTCTTTACACATTATGAGTTTACATCATACATGACAGTGATATCAGTGATATCAGTGATATCAGTGATATCAGTGACAGTGTGATACTGGATTACTTCATATTGTATTTCTTGCTAGTTTTATTTTCACCAAAGGATAGAAAACATGAGTTTACAGTTAGGTCATAATGCTATTGTCTTCTACTTCATATACATTATCACATCGATGAAAATAAGTTTTAAAATAAGTCATAGTTTTTTAAAGGCTAAAATCCCCTTCTTTTTACATGTTAATATTGGTTATTTATTCTGTTTCATTGTTTTCATTATCAAAATAATCCATTATTGACTGACTCTTCAAGCAATACATCAAATCACCCTATTCTTTTTAATAATTTTCCACCCCTCTTTAGTCTGCTGCCTGACTCTAAAATTCTTTATCTATGCTTTCATTCCACTCATTTCATTTCTTACATCCATTTTTACATTAATATTCTGCACACTGACCAGAAATCTTTCTGTATGAGAACACTGATTAAATGCAAAAGTAATTATCACATGAAAGAAACTCATTAGCTATCTTTTACTTTGGAGTCTGTTTGTCCATTCCCAGCTAAGATATATAATTTGCCAAGAGGCAGAGTGAGAGTTTATAATGATTCAGTCTCAGAGGGATTAAAGCTTGAGTGTATTTCTTAACCAAAAAAGTTTGCCTTTTCTCAGATATTCTATTAGATGACAGCTACGAAGGAAATCTACGCAAAGAGGGTCGAAGTGTCCGAATAGTGGTTACCATCAGCAGTGGGCCAAAGACCACTAAAGTTTGTATATGATTATTTTATCATCATATTTCATATCTTTTTGTCTTTGGTGACTTGCTGTGACATTTCTGTCTTTGTTACTGTAACTCTTCAGGCCAAGCGTTTTCAGGAATACCTGATTGGGTCAATAGGTGTGAGTGGGAAAACCAAGTGGGATGTCCTGGATGGGGTCATACGACGCCTCTTCAAGGTAAACTGATAAACCACATCCAAACATAACAAGACATAGTTAAAGATCCTAAAATCCATTCATCTGACCCCCTCCCTCTCACCCTGCAGGAGTACGTGTTTCGGGTGGACCCTCATACCAGCCTGGGTCTGAACTCGGACAGCATTGTCTGCTATAGGATGGGTGAGGTAGTCCGTTCCCATGCCTCTGAAGTGCCTGAGCTGTTGCCCTGCGGCTACCTGGTGGGCGACAACAACGTCATCAAGGTCAACCTCAAAGGTATGACACAGAGAGGGCGGCTTCTATTTCAGGATCACAGCTGATGGAGGTTTCTGAGGAGGGTGTTTGACAGTAGAACAATCCATGATTGATCTGGTTAGTGTGTTATTTAAAGTCATTATGGACATAAAACTGGCAATGAAATGGGTTTCTGTTTTAGAATCAAGTCTTGTATGTCTGTTGAGCATGAAAAAATATCCACTTTTATATCTGTGCTGACCTACATGTGATACATATGCATTCATCCTCTCAAAGTTTACATACTCTAGACATTGTTCTCCAGGGGTTTATTTTAAACTTTAAAGCCCTCGTTCATCACTGTTCAGATGCCTGGTTTGTCCACACACAGAATGAGGCACTGACATGTTCTCATTGATAAATGTATCTTAGGTCTTAGGTTGTGTCTATCGGGTCTAATATACGGCATCTGTCAAGACAAGTTTCTCTCAATCTGCTCTGCTTGGAATCAAATACAAAATGACATAAAACCTCAGGAGCTGGTTTGAGTGGACACTTTTAAAAGAAATTGAAATAATATATATATAGAGAAAAAACAAACAAACATTTTATAACGGTCTTGTGTCGTGGGATGTTTGTGTATATGTACGTTTAGTTGCAAACTGTTAGATACATGGCTGCGTATCTTGACCAGGATGCTCTTGTAAATGAGTCTGGGTGCTTCGATGAAACTGGACCTTAAAAACAGGACAGAGGGGCTAAAACTTTAACCCAGATGTAGACTAGTGTTATGAAGCAAGTTTGGAGGCATTGTGGGTTTATTTTAAAAAATAAATATTTACTGAAATAAAAGAGAAACAATTTTCAGATAAAACACATTTTTGTTTTATTTTTATATTTTATTCTCTCACAGGAACATTTTGGGAATCAAACTAATTATACAAGGTAAAGTGTTTCACAAAATGACTGCTGTTGCAAAATTGCTCATGATTTATTTGTGTTTAAATGGGCAGGTTCCACGTGTAATACAAGTGGAAACGATGGGTGACACACAAAACCTGGAATGAGACTGAGATTTATGAAAAACCCACATGTCTGGATCAGAAAAACCACTAGGATCATCACATTTAAAACAGTGTCTTTATTTATAGTGGTATATAAGACCGTTTACGGACATGTTTTTAAGGTAAAATGCACCGACATTGTAGGGAACTTTTCCCGTCCTAATTTTGGTCCTGTTTGTGGCCCCAATATTTTATTAAAAATACATAAATTTTGGGATGGCTCAGAGCAAGAGTATAATTTTATTGCATTTATCTGAATCATTAGGTATATCCTGGGGGGAAATATGCCTAAATTTCTTTTTTATTATTGGGTCTAAAAACGTTGCAAAGGGGCAGACACCCAAATGAACCCAGTTTCATAGAAGAACCTGTCTTTCCTGCTTCAATAAAGTTTAAAAAAGGGAAGGAAGAAAAAGTTGATTCTTGAATACTTTCCTAACAACACAAACCTGCCATTCTTATTGGTCTTCTCTCTGTCTTCAGGTATAAAGGAGAACAGTATCGACAGCCTGGTGTTCGACACACTCATTCCAAAACCCATCATCCAGCGGTACCTCAACCTGTTGATGGAGCACCGTCGCATTATCCTCTCAGGACCCAGTGGCACCGGCAAATCCTTCCTGGCTGCCAAATTAGCCGAGTACATAATTTCCCAAATGGGTCAGGAGGTCACTGAGCATAACGTGGCCAGCTTCAATGTCGACCAGAATTCTAGCAAGGTACAAACCTGATAAAGAGATCTATAGGTTTTATCAGTTATATTAGTGAAATACATCCCACCAAACCAAATTTTATGTATGTATACTGTATATGCAAACATTATCAGATCAACACAGTCTCTGTTGCATTAAAGTATGGTATGTTTTCTGCTACGACATGCATAAACTATGCTAGATGCCATGTTCTTGGTGTGGATTTCTTCCCACATGCTGATTTAATGCTTGTACAAAACTTCGTATTAAAAGCCTTTATACTTGAATATGAGACTGAATTAACAACCAGTGACATTTTCTCTGATGTTTCTGATCATTCTTGAGCACAAGCATTTAAATAATGGGCCTAAAATGAAATGCTCTTTTTGATGTTTTTAATTTCACCAACTCTACTCATGTATGATTAACCCATAAAGATCAACATATACACCAGGGACCAAAAGCATCCACTGATTTAAAATGTTTAATAACACTAATTCTATCAATCCATGTAAATAAGTCGTGTAAAATACAGTTATTCATCTTTTCATGGACATCAGATATGACCCATTTGGATGTTCAGAGGCTCCATAGTTACCATGGAAACACCTTCATCTTCTATAACATTGATTCACCAGTAAAACCCATGGAGTTGGATCAATGACCAGTGGATGGAAACAGTTGTATTATGTTCAGTTAATTATATATTTTACCGAGAAAAAAATCACTTTTTCTCAAGTTTTCTCTGTCTTTGGTATAATAACCCTTAAATGTAATCTCAGTATGATGATTAAAGTACATGATCAGTAAAATGAATATAGAAAAATAACCTGATTTACATTTTTATTTTTGTTAAAAAGCTAAATGGAGAAGATAGTATTATAATTAATGGAGATAAATCACTTAAGAAAGGTTAAATAGACAGAAAAATTAATTTGGGAACTAAAATGAAAGTAGCACAGGGTCTTTATGGCTTAATTTGTCAGGGCTGGAACAGCTCGTAATGGACTTACATGGATTTTTTACCCGACTAGAACAACACGTTGTGGAATGTGATTCTATTTGTTTTAAGGTTGGATTTAAGGCTTCCCTAGAGTTTTACCTAAATACAAAGTAGTGGCGACTCGGACCATTTTACTCTAGTGCTCAATGTTTACAAATTCAATGTTTCTTTGTTCAGGACCTGCGTCAGTACCTGTCCAACCTGGCGGAACAGTGTAACTCTGAAGAGACGGACACAGAGCTCCCCACTGTGGTCATCCTGGACAACCTGCACCATATCGGGTCCCTCAGTGACATATTCAACGGCTTCCTCAACTGCAAGTACCACAAATGGTGAGTCAAGGTCACAGGTGGAACCTCCAGCTGCTGCACCAGCAGCTTGAATATTGGCCACAGCACAGCTAGTTCAGATGAATTTAACAGTTACTCTCCCTTGCCTTTTTTTGTCTACACTGTGACTATCCAAAAAAAAGTACAGATATAAAAAAAACAACTTATATTTAACTTGGTGAATGGTGTAGACACTCTGCACACATTAAAGCAGTAAAATAAGGCAGGATAAAGGTACTCTAGAATAAAACATTAACAGTTTAAGACGGAAAACATGTATCTCAAACACATGTCAGATCAGAATTGTGTATATACACAAGTGTTATTACTGATCAAGCAGCTATGTAGCACACATATACATCACATACAGTCACGAAAATATTGAAAAGAATGACCATCAAAAGTCATCAAAAACTTGGTTATGCGATCAAGTACTAACACCTGTGTGTACTAAAACAGACAGAAAAGAAAACATGGAATGTCTAAAACTATTAGTAGTATTTTGCCAGCACAGTGCCATAGATATTGACATAAGAACTTATGTGATTTTAGTTATGATAAAGAAAATCATGGAAAATGGATAAATATCAGCTCTTAAACTAAACTACTATGAGCATTTTTTGTTGCTGTCATTATATTTGTCCAAACAAAGTACCGGTAGTTGTACCAGGCATTAAAATGAACAAGAAATTGAAGAAAAATAGGGTGGTTTAATGTTTTTTTTTCCATGAATGCTTCCTGGCTGTGAACAGTCTGGCTGTGACTATGTGATCATATGTGTTGGTGTCTTCTCTACACAGCCCGTATGTCATTGGGACCATGAACCAAGGAGTTTCCTCATCCCCAAACCTTGAGCTCCACCACAACTTCAGGTTTGTGAGCAGCTGTTCAGTCACCTTCTGTGCCATTCTTTAAACTCTCATGTTATGTCTCAGTTCCTTTTCAGTGGAATTTCGCATTATCACACATTATTGATTTTAGAAAGCAGCCACATGTAGTTTTTGTTAGATCCAGTCCATCACCTGCCAACAAAAGCTTTTGATTTCAGTCCAATGCGCATGTGGCATCTTGCAGATTGTAAACTAAAGTCATTCTTCCACAGGAACGTTGTAATTACTTCTCTTGTATAATTCGCCCTGTTAAATGAAAATGATTTGACTATAATGCATGTTCACACTGAGGATCACTTCTGCCTGCCGTGTTTGACTAGTTAATGATTTGTCAAATATGCAGCTGTTAGGAAAGTTTATCATCAGGGAGACATTGGTTTAATCAGAACCTATGATGATATAAAACTATACAGCTCATGGAATTGTCAGAGACAGCAGAAGTCATGCAAACTCTAAAATGAGCTGTTTGACATTCTTAACCCTTTAACTACCCCACCAAGAAAAACCTGATGAAAAAAATGTTTGTATTTCTTATTCCCTTGGATGGGTAATATCAAGATTTTTTTCATTTTTTTTTAACCATACTCACTAATATCATTTTGGAAAGTGTCAAAAATTACTTACTAAGTTAATTCTTTCAACATATCCATGATGTACTAGCACTGTATGTCAGCATTTGCAGCAATAGATGAACAGAGGTTTTGATTTTATAACAAATAATCCATTATTTCATATTGGTTTATTTTTTCTATTCTTACCATATAGCCACAAATCAATCATTTGGTTGAACGTGTTTTTTTTTTTTAAATTATCACATATCTAATTTAAGGTTTTTGTTGTATCAAATAATATAATTATGTTCAGGAAGGCCTCTTACATTATATGCCACAAAAGTATTCATATCCTTCATATTTTCATCAAAAACAGTCCAAATGTCTAGGGCTTTTCATTTTTCTACCCAGATAAGTTAGGTACTCCACTTATTGAAACAGAATGACTCCAAATGTGATAAAACATATGAGTGAGTAAGCAGTTAAAGGGTTAATGAGTTTCCACCCCTTCGTTTGTGCTGCTGTAGATGGGTCCTCTGCACAAACCACACTGAGCCGGTCAAAGGTTTTCTTGGCCGTTTCCTGCGGCGGAAGCTGATAGAGACGGAGATCAATAAGAACATGCGCAGCAATGACCTGATTAAGATCATCGACTGGATCCCCAAGACCTGGCACCACCTCAACAGCTTCCTGGAGGCGCACAGCTCATCTGATGTCACCATAGGTCAGCCTCTCTTTCTTCTAGTCTCCATAAACCAATACTGAAGCCTGCATGGTGGCTAATCGTACACACAGCCACACTACATGACACAGTAAAGGCGTGCTGAATATGTATTTGATCTAATGCATCTACTCTAAACATTTGGATGTGTTTTTCTTGTTCATGTGAATGCTCATCGTATTGGCTTTTGTACCCCTACAGGCCCCCGTCTCTTCCTGTCTTGTCCCATGGATGTAGAAGGCTCTCGGGTTTGGTTCACTGATCTGTGGAATTACTCCCTGGTGCCCTACCTGCTGGAGGCAGTCAGGGAGGGGCTTCAGGTACATCTGAGTCATAACTAAAAGAATGTGTTAGTAAATGTGTGATGACTTTATCAATACATGTGTGATAACAGGATAATCAGGGTCTTAAAAAGTCTTAAAAGTCTTGGATTTACAGAATCCTGCGTTTAATACCTCAAAAAAGGCTTTAAAAGTTATTACATTTGGTACAGTAGGTCTTAGGTTATGTTACCATAAATGTGTCTGTTAAATGAACAAGCCACAAAAAAAGAAACATTAGTCTGCTCAGTTGCAACCTATCAATTTACAGTATATTGAAATTAGGAACCAAATATAGCAAATATTGCTAACTTACAGCCCCCAGTGAGAAATGTATCAAGTGAGAATCAAGGTGTTGGACTAAATAAACACATTTTCCTAAATTCTAGGAGTACGAATTTTTGCCAGTATGGCCGTAAAATAGGCATTAAGTTCTGTTGTAAGAGGTGTAAAAAGGTCTTAAAAAGTCTTAAATTTAACTTGTAGAAACTGATAGGAACCCTGTTAATACTACATGACAATGGCCCCTCGTTCTGCACAAACATCAAAAGGAGCTCCATTTTCCAGACCTTCTTCTCCACCATCTGTGCCATGCAATTCTAAACCACTGAAACAAAAATGATTTTCCCACTTAAAGGATTCGGTTGTCTGCTCTTCTTTTGCAAAACCATTAGCACTGTGCGTGACTGTGGCGAACACAGGTGTTCAAATCATTTGAGACAAGTAATAAAGCTGAAGATGGTGATAATCACTATACTCTGTGATTTTAATCTCATCTCACACAACGCGGTGCACATGACAAGCTGCACACAGTATACAAATACAAAGAGTGGATCTGCTTTCTATTGATGTAGGTTCTTCTTAAATTCTAAATGCACCTTCTCTTCTGCAGCTCTACGGCAAAAGAGCAGCATGGGAAGATCCATCTAAGTGGGTGAACGACACATATCCATGGAACGCTGCTGCTCTGCAGCAGGACGGCCAGTCACTGCTGCAGCTGAGGCCGGAGGACGTAGGATACGATGGCTACAGCTCATCAAAGGAGGGCGCCTCATCTAAGCAGGTGTCTCAGAGTGACACAGAGGGAGACCCCCTGGTGAGGATGCCAAAAAAAATACAATACCTGCTCATTACTCTGTAGTGTAGTTTGTCAAAGCATTCCATAGAAGGCATGATACAATATAAAAATAAAAATAATAACAAAGCACAATGTCAATAATTCACTGAGTTACTCTTTTCAAGGTAGCAGGTTTCCATAGAAACCTGGAAAAAATATTACCATAACGTGTGCAAAATGACAAATATAGAAGAAAAAGGAGCTCATGAAGATGGCTCTTAATGACCCACACACAGACTGAGGGAGTAAAGAGACCGAAGGAAGACAGAGAGGATTCATTTCCATTTGTCGAGTTATTGCAGCACAAGAGAAATTAAAGAGTACTCATCCGAAAACAACCAGGCTGATTTATCGACTGTGTATTCATGTGTGTCTGGACGTGACCACTTTAAGCGCAGGTGTGCCAAGGCTCATTTTAGGACCATTTGAAGCAGAACAACAGCATAAACACTGCAGCATTATTTAGACCATTAGCCCTGAGGTCAGAGGTTGGGCTGTTTTACTGCAGTGATTTACTAGAGTTTAAATAAGCTTTTATCACATGTTAAGAAGAAAAACAGGAAGTCAGTGGGTCATTAGACACAAAGGGGTTTTAATAGGTGTTTCATAGTTTGGTCATGACTCTGCTCCCTTGACATGCTTTTATTTGGGATAAACAGAAAGGGATGTTTGAGTAGGAGCTCCAGGAATATTGATCAACAGATATTGATCAGGGATAAGGATAAAGGTGAGGCTGACATTGAGGTTTTATGTTTTTTATGTCTGTGTCTGCTTCCAGATGAACATGCTGCTACGGCTGCAGGAAGCAGCAAACTACTCCAGCACACAGAGCTGTGACAGCGACAGCACCAGTCACCATGACGACCAGTTGGACTCATCATTAGAGTCAGCGCTATGAGACCAGAGTTACAGTGGGACACATTGAGCCCTGGAGCCCCTAGACCTCATAAAGCCAGGAACCTTTGAACCCTCCATCACTAGCAGACACCCCCAAAGTGCACAGATGTATCAGACATGAAAAGTTTGATTTTAAAAAATGGAATTACACCATTAAAAGAAAATCAGTTTTTAGATCACAGAAATGCTAATTATTGTATGACTTACAGAGCAGTTACCAAACCTGCACCTGCACTGGTCAAAATAAAACCTAGTGAAGATAGCTGAATTGACTAGCTGTAGAACATTCTAGAACCCAACTTTTCCCAGATGTGTCAGAGGGGCGTGTCTGCTGGAGGGGAGGCGCTCCTCTGAACTGGACTTCTGAGGAGTAAACCACACTTTGTGCTCAGCTGTGTTGAGGCACAGTTCACTCTTTCAGTTTTCACCTTGGGGTCAGTTTTCAAAGTGTCAGAAATAATGATGAGCATAATGAAACTGGATGTTTTTTTCAAACCCAGTTCTATCTTCAGATGTTTACAATGGGGGGGGGCAGCTTCTGTTGTTTATTTTTTGTTTACAGAGGTGATTTTTTACACAGACACATACTCATCAAAATGCACTTAAGTCACAGGCAGCGGCAGGAGGCTGTCATTGAACCAGAGGCTTTTACTAGTCGCAGCTCCACCGCGACCACATAATCCAGCCTGCCAAAGTGTCCCTGAGCAAGGCACTGTATCTGTACCACCCACAGGAGAGCTGGGCTGTGGATGAGGCAAACAGACTGAGTGTGGAGGGGTAGTTTCAGGTTGAATCCCCTCTGCTGACCATAATGAAGGTTCATGGAAACAAAGGCTTCTTACCACCAGTTATTGGTGTCATTTTATTTTTGTCTTTTTCCAATGATAAATTATGAAAAAAAAAAAAAAAGTCTACCTTCACAATGGATGATGAGCTTCATTTGAAACTGACCCTCCTGCAGATCCTCCACAGCCCAGGTGGTGTCACTAGGATATGACCCCCAGGCCTGTCCTGCCATCAGCTCAGCGGTGACTGAACCCTGGTGGTGCTGGTCTCCTGCCCTGAACCTCCTCAGTGTCAGGCACTGCCAAGCCGCTCGCTGCCCTGCATGCCAACAAGCACAAAGAAAGCGCATTGTCTGTGGGTCATCCAGCCACACTGCTACTGTGAAAAAAAATGGACAAGTGCCAATGTTTCCCTTTGATTTACTGCCAAATGTGCACATCCATGACCACGCATGCACACACAGGCAGACAGACACATGAAGACTGAACTATTTAGAAACGTACATGACGACATCCTTGGCCACTCCACAGCCCGGTGTCTCTCCTCAGCTGTGAATGCATCGTGCACAGGAGGCGGGGCTCTTATGTCACAGATAACGCTTGCATTCATGACAAAGCCCATTTTGCTTTTGGATTTTGCTTTAACCTGCATGGAGATCCACTTATACAAGTTTAGCTTCTTGCAACAGTTTGAAATAGATGTATATGCCCTTTTCCCCAAGAGATTCAAAGTAAGAACTCCCACATATTTAAATGAATGAACAGAATACTAATAATATGAACCCACTGATTCTAAACTGACCTTTATGAAGCTGATGATTGTTTAGCCAAGCCTCCACACAGAACATACATGCCCATTAGCAGTCTGTCTGGTACCAAAAAAGTGTAATACGTACAAATGATCCAGATCAGCGCAAAAGCTGAATAAGGGAACAATGATATTGGTGCTTTCTCACTGCCTTAAATGTGCAAACGTTTGGGTGGTATCTTTCACCTCCCATTAGCTATAGTGAGAAGAAGAGACGTTAATGTTGATGATCTGCTTCCTGCTATGTCAAAGATGCTGCTTGTAGTTGGATAAACAGCCTCTTTTGTCCTTCCCTTCCCTCTCCTAACTCTCTATTGTCTGACAGTCAAGTATAAAAGCTGAGAGTTCATGTTGTATTTGAAGTTAAAACAGACCAATATTGTAAAAACATTTAAAGGGGCAGGGTGTTTTTTAGTTGTTTCTGGCCCAGTTGAGCTGGGCTCACTTGAACCGACAGGAGCACAACCAAACTGTTTGGGTTTTCTAGCCTGATGAGCATGTTTTGAGCTTTTTATGGGGCTGCATTGAGAAGAGACCTTTACCTTTATGTATGCGTGTATTGGACGGAAGCCATTTTGAATTCTGATTGTCCTCTCTTTGTTTAACAAGTGGGTTGGTTTTGCACACTTGAGGTGGGGGTGGGTTGTAAATACTTAAGTCTTGCACAGTGAATCAAAGATGCATTCTGCCCTGTTGATGTTACAATATGCTTAACCCGCTGAGTAAATTATTGTACGTTGAAAACAGAGAGAAAAAAAAAAAGAAATGCAAAAACTCAACACGCTGTCAGAAACAGGTGTGTGTCTTGTGGTGATTGGATGTTTTGCCTATGCAGGAAGCATACAGTGTACAGTACGAAAAAGAAACGTTTAACTCAGTATAATGTTTCCACTAAAATCACAGAAAATAGGCACTTTCCCAGTATTCTCCCATCCTGCCATAATAATCTCTGGATCTTCTCCGTCCTGTTATTCTTTCAGAGTACGTCCTCTCTGATCATAAAAGCCCAAGCTTATTGCCACGTTAGGCTTGACAGCTGTCTGAGGGACCGAAACTGACCCAACACCGTACTGTATACATTTACCAACAACCTACAGGTGCTACTGGTCAATTAAACCAACCATAGACCAACAAGTTATGCTGTCACAACCTCAGGACAATCCTATCCTCTACAATCCTACCTGTGTCCAGCTTCTCACACGTCTCTGCAGCCAAGCCTCCCATGGTTTGCACATGTTTCTGGCCAACAGAGCCAGCCTCGTGTCTGCACAGGTGTGTAGTTGCATGCTAAGGGGGTCGTAACCGTGGTAACAGATTTATTCTGACCTATAAATACACCCAGTATGTTAAACCTGAGCTTATATCTCCCCCAATGCAGTGCAAACCCACAGTTTGACCCTCTCAGCGATTCCACACTCCTGGTGTTGACCCTTAGGTCCCAGACTGGTTGTACTTCCACACCGTTACAGTGTACACCACAGTGTTGATGGTCAACTGGTAACTTTTACACTTACACTTGCAGTTACATCTCAGTTGAAAACCATAGCATTTACTCTGGTTTAAGAGAAAGTTTTCTTCTTTTTGGGTGAAACATTTGTCCTTAAATGTTTTATATTTTGTACATTTGTATGTAACATATCATGTAAATAGACAGAGACAGTGATTTAACTCATCTGGAGGATTTTGTAGTCTTTGTAAAGCCCTAATAAATGGTATTTGGTGTCACACAAGCAAATGACATGTGTTTGCGTCTTTGTCCAGGTTCAATATTTGTATATGGTTGTAGAGGTAAAACTAGTCACAGAGCCAAAACTACGTCAATAAAAGAATCATTTTTATGATAGGGTTTGTTGTAGAAAAATTTAAAAAGTATAAGGCTGTTTGATTCCCAAAACATTGTTTGAAATAGTGCTTGATTAAAAGTAAAAAATACCATGCCAGAGACCTTAAATTGCCTCCTAGACCCCTGCTATGCTAGCTGCACTGGTGACATATACTGAGCCAGACCCCTGGAGTTATATGGACCTCTTTTGGGTCCTGGAGAAAGGTGTCTTATCTACATGCAGTCCTTAAGTGAAACATCAAAGGGTCACTCTTTGCAGCATAGAGGAACGGGGGAAGGTGAACAGGCTAAATAGTGTAGTGTCTTTGTTCTCTTTGTTCTGTGTCCTACTGTATAAAAGACCGCCTCCATGTTTTTGGACACCCACCCTCATGCAGACAGGCACTACAGGATGTGTCCTCTGTGTGACTGGTGTCTCCTTATTTTGAAGCTTCAAAATAAACCTCAATCGAAGACATTGATTGTATGGGACCAGTTTATTCACCCGCAGATGGAAGATAAATAATATTAGTGCCACAACAACTTCTAAACAAATACTGAGGCAAAAGCAGAGACCGTTTGGTCACTCAGGCTTCTTGATTACAAATGAGTTGATGAATATGTGTTTTCTGTCCTCCAATGGTCACTGTCATCTAACAAAACGCTACACACAGTTATTATTAGTGTGAATATTATACTCACTAATTCACACTAATAATAACCCCAATAGTGGGTGGCCCTCAAAAGAGACTCAACTCACCCCAAGGCACCTCCACCCACCACACCTTCTATCACCTGATGAACAGCACACACATGACAAATTACACATGGAAGTTTTAATATTAGAGCTACATTGTGATAACGTAAAAAAAAAATAAAAAAAAAAGTTCTGTTCTCAATATAAAGGAGACCAGTGTGGCACTTGTTGGCATCAGTACCTGGGTTCATGTTGCAGTACTAGATTACCGCCACATGAGGTCAGCCTTGACTACCTAAACCCTCCTCCATTTCATGACTTCAACCTTTGATACTGAAGACTGAAGTGGATGGTTTTACACAGGCTTATCCTAGTCTCACTGTCTGTTATTACCTTGAGTTGAGTAAATGATTATTAAAGCATGACCCGAGTATCTTTAGTGGACCCTGTAAATGCGTGGAAATTGTAATTATTACTGTTATTATAATTTAACAATTTATAGAACATTTTAGACGGAGCGTTGTACAGTATAAGGTATAAAAATACAGAGTAAACATTGATTCGCATATCTGAATTTCAACTCCCTTCCCACCCACCACAAGGCTAATGATTCAACACCCAAATAAAAGGCAAAACAAT
>JAPTGZ010000005.1:46419001-46434635 GCA_029814645.1 Fowleria isostigma
GTAAAGCGAGTGGTCAATCAAGCACTTTGTTAAAAATCTGTGACCAATCCCTGCGTGCGAGAAACCCTCATCAGAGTGATTTTTTTTTTTCCCAGTGCCCCTTTCAATTATAAATGGAAGAATGTCTTGTACCTGCTTGAGTTTTATTATTGTATGCAGAGGACTTGTGTAACCATGTCTTCAGTTTACAGAAGGGTGTAGTCAAAGGCACAATAGAGTTCACCCTTTACCCGTTAGATCTTAATGCTGTTATCCGTTCTTTGTTTTCACTTGGTTCCCTCATTGGGTGAATGCTATCCATTAAGGGATTTTACCATGTTCAGTATGTTTTTTGAAAAGAATTTATTGAATAATAAAATTTACACTGGAGAAGGAATGTAAGTGAACAGTATTGCTTAATAAAGAGGAATAAACTTGACACATTCTGAGTTTTGTTTTGTTTTTTTTTAAAATTTGAATTGATTTCTGTAAAAAGCACCTTATGTTTATCTACAACCATTTGAACATGAATAAGCATTTAACAATATTTCACTGAATATGTGACGGGCTTGACCCAGGAGGACAGAAAACGGCAATGAATCACCCAAACATAAATACAACCGTGTGAATATACAAAAAATCTTTCAACTCACAGGATATATGGGTACAGGAGAATGCTGTCACTAATGATATAACAGACTGATGGGAAGAAGACTTGATTTGGATGCTAATTTTTTACTAACTTTTGATATATGTCAAGTTGTCATCAACCACTAAAGGCACATTAAAAGGGTCAGTGTGTACAATTTAATGAAACATAGGCAAAAATGTTGGACCTTTAATTCAGGTGTAACTGCAGACAGAGGTAGACTACAAAAAGATATGGACAACATGTCCACTAGTTTTGAATCACCATAAATATCTGCAATATTTTAATGTAAATGGTTGAATTGTTTACATTTAATTTATTGTAATGTTCTACCTCTAGATTTCTGAAGCACTTGTCATGTTTCTTAGCATCAATATAGTAATTTTCTTAAATCTTTTTTGACCTTAAAAGAAATTAATTTGACATTTATCATAATTACCAACAACTTTGCATGAACAATTTATTCATTTTCAAATAAATGGCAATTCCTACTAACGCCAAATGTAATGTATCCTAATACAGTCCATGTTGTGGACTGTAAAACGGAAATTTCAACCCTCTGCCTTTGGTCTGTTTCTGGTCCACACTGAAACATATATCCAAATAGCTGAGAAAACAGGAACAGACAAAGTAGAAAAGTATCTGATTACATTCTGTACTGTACATCTTCCACATCAGACCTTCTAATGTCTGCTGGGGTACTGTTACACTGTAAACTGGCACCTTAAATGTACAACAGACTTGATCAAATGTGAGCCCTGTCCTTTTACAGTTGAAACAAAGTATTTATCAGCTGCATTAGAATAGCCTTTATTGTCATTCCACCAGGCGGAGCAACGAAATTGGAGCAGTAATTTCGTTGCTCCGATTATTTGTATGGTTAACCCATTTAACTTTGTGGTAAAGTCAGAACAGTGCATCTATCAACGCTACAGTGACTCCACCCACCCAAGGTTGAAACACAAGGAAGCTGAAGGAAGGGGAACATGAGACTGTCCACAGGATGGTCTTCAAAAGCATCTGCCAAAAACTGGCTTTTCAATAAAACAGAAAAATTCAAATTGATGCAAATTGCATCAGAATTAAACAGGAAAAGCCGTAACCCAAATCAGGACAGATCTGCTTCAACATGCTGGATGAAGCGCCAAAGATGTTTATTCTCTCCACGTCACCTCCACTTCATCAGTTCTGTACCTACAGGAGAAGGGTTAGTCGTCCATTAGTCAAACTACTGACACACAGGGTTTATGCAGCCATCAGAAAATCCAATTAATTGACAGGCTTTAACCAGGTTCTGAATAGTTCCTCCTCCAACCACTTCTTTTGAAACTAGCATTTTCCCATTTTTCTGACATTTGCCAACATTCCCCCCGCTTTTTCGCCACAGCTTGAGCATGCTCACAGTATCTTGCTTTCCAATCATCTGGTGTTGTGACTGTGCACCAGCTGTAAACCATAGCCAGTTAAAGAGTTCCGCCTGTCAATCATCACACTATACTTTTGATCAAAATTATTAAATGTTAAAATCAAAATAAATTGTGAATAACAATACTTTTTTTCCCATCATGTATATAAAAAAATTTAATGCCTCTGAACATTGAATTTAATGCTTTTCGATACCATTTAAGGCCTTAATTTTCAGTCTATTTCATGACTTTAAATACTTTTTAATGACCTGCAGAAACCCTGAAGACAACAAAGTGTATATGTACAGTGAGTACATTTCTCCAATCACAATTTAAACTAGTACATTAGGTTACAACCATTACAAAGTCATTCTGCAGTTGTTGGTATAAAGGATGCAAAGAAAAGAAAATGTTAAAACAAAACTAAGTGTTAGATGAAATTCTACCTTTGTGTTATCCATGAGTCTTCCAGCTCCGTTACCTGACCAGACCTAAACATCTCCCAGCCTGCTTGAGCAATCATTGCACCGTTGTCTATGCAGAATCTGTGGCACAAAGTGAACAGTGTTATCAGTCAGTAGACTGGAACACAATGTCCAAGGCAGATGCAAACCCCAGACTATGTGACAGAATGAAAAGACAACTACCTGTTGTTATCCTCATACCGTGCATTGTGCTTTCCTGAATGTTAATATTTCTAAGAGGAGTGTACCAGGATTTCAACATGTTTTACACACAGTTGTTGAGAAGTGAAACCTGCTTCTGATGAAAAATCTACCACAGCAATCAATCCTGAATCTCATTTCTGAGTCAGTAACAGTGACTTTTTTGTTGTCTGTGTAATAATGATATGAATCTAATCCACAGATGTGTCATCTGACATTTGGTTTGGACAGCCGACTAAAGCAGACAGATGTGTTATGATGGAGTACCCAATAGAGCATTTTAGTTTGACAACAAATGGAGCAAAAGTAAAAGCCAAATTCCTGTTCATGAGATAATATGCTTCCAGTGTTTTCTTCAACAGTTCTATTGCTGTAGGTTCAAAATTGCATTTGCACAATCATGAAACACCCACCCAAATACATTTGGTTGGAGGGTGGGGTGGGTTTTATGTGTCTCTAAATGGGTAATGAGTAACCACTGACTATAAAACCAGTCATATTAATGAACCTTATCTACTATGCAAATACAACACAGACACCAATGTAAATTAAAGAGAACATGCCAAGACTGGTTTACCGTTCATCTGTAGCAAACACCTTGGCTCCTCTTTCCTTACACATCACCCCCATCATCTCCTGCAGACGCAAGTTACCTACAGAGGAAACACGGATTGATCAAAATAGTTGATATTTATTATTATTCCGTGATTTGTTTTCAGTTTTCTCATCCTGCTTCTATAACACTGCTTCAACACTGACTTTTTATTCCCAGAATATTAGTCGAGCCAGCTGGAAATACACTACTAGAATAAGGGTGAGTATTTCCACTATCACAGTGACAGGACTGGCATGACTTCCACCACATGAAAAAACAACTGAACTACAGCTGCACCCTGAAAATGGGAAGTTTCAACTAAAATACAGCTGTTTTGCAGGGATTTGGTTATTTTATTTTTATCTCCGCCAAGGAAGTTATGTTTTTGCTGGCGTTTGTCTGTTAGCAAACTGTTATGCAAAAACTACTGGATGGATTTTGATGAAATTTTTAGGACATGATGGAAATGGCACAAGGAACAATTGATTAGATTTTGGGAGTGATCCGCCATTTTACTTGCGTCCAAATGCGCTGATTCGGTTCGAATGGCGCTAGTTATGGTCTCTCCTCTCTCCTCCGCGTGGGCGGGGCTACCTACGCTTCACTGAGCTGTTTGTGTGTGTGTGCGGCAGGGGGAGGAGCCAGGTACCAGGCAGTGCGCTCCACGCAGTCTATCCATCTGTCTGTTAGCAACTTTACGCAATAAATGTAGGATTATTATTTTGGTGTGGGTCAAAATATAGGGGGAACTATTATACTTGGTGGAGGTCTGCGCTCAAGTGCTTTTCTAGTTACTTTAAAATGTTTTTTTTTTTTATCATTTACACATATACAACAGAGAACAAGCATCACCCATTTCCAGTATGTGCTAGAGGATGCTAACTGTTACAGGGCATATTTTTACTTTATGTTTAGTATTCTCACCATAAAAGGTACTTAAGAGTGTTACTACAATGAGAAATGAACCAAATGAAAAACAAACAAGACAAAAAAAACAAAACAGCACAGAGAGATATAAAAAGACAAGGAGGGGGGGTCAGAGATTAGACTGTTAAACTATTAATGTAAAGAGTTAGCATTAAATCCATCTTATAAGTATACTAATAAAGGGCTACCATGTGTTCTGAAACTTTTCAGAAGAGTTATGGACTGGGCTTCAAATCTTTTCAAGCTGGTGGGGATTTGGTTATTTAATATCACGACATGCTTCCTTGTGCATGCTCCATCAAAACGGTGACTACTCACAATACAGCAGTTCAGCGCTACTCAAAAACTACTCACACAACCTACATACCTTTGACCCTATTCCAGAATAATAATGAGTGTTACATGGGACTACCAGAATAAAATTTCCGAATTCTGAACTGGTCTCAAACTGGTTCTGAATTCAAATATATGTCCAGAAATACATATATTAATAAATACAGTCTTAAATTACACCTTCTCAAAGTTCTGAAATTTTACAGGATTCTTGTCTCTTTCCTAATATACACCGAGCAAAAATATAAACACCCGGTGTGACATTTTAAAGTGTTTATAGCATTAGGTGTCATTGCACAATATATTAAATAACATACAATTTATTTTGTTGATCAATGTGGTACAGATGACTGTCCATTAGTACATCTGGTAGTGTCTGGCATTCAGGGACATTCATGTGGACACGGTGGGGCCGGTTGAAAGAAATCACCACTCAATATCTTGCATGTCCACCATTGGCTTCCTGTAGAGCGACACATTGTCTTATCAAGTTGACAAGGCTATCAATTGTGGCCTGTGGAATGATATTCCTGCAACCGCTCTGGTGGACGTCCCTGCATGCCAATGGCACGTTCTGCATGATTTGCGACATGGTGACATCTGACAGAATTTGACATTTTGAGGTGGCCTTTTATTCTCACTAGAATAAGGAGTTAATGCTGTTGGAGCAGAGTCTGGACATGCCACACCTGTGTTGTGGTTGGAATCACTGGATCACTGCAAAAGTGCTCACTTGCAGGGATGGATGCAAAGAATTAACTTTGCTTTACAATTATGACATCATGAGTTCATTTTGGGCCACGTGTCTCATGTTACATAAATATTGTACATGGGGTGTTTAGGTTTTTGCTGTGTAAGTCAGGAAATGTCACACATACTTTATCTTTTCAGCTTCTCTATATCAATCTATGCATACATAAAACGTGGGATACTTTACCAGATATGTTAGTTTTATTTGATTGATTTTTTTTTTAAGTTAAAACACTTCCTTGTGTACTTACAGCCTACACCGCCAACAATGAGAACCTCCTGGGAGCCACAGTGAGCCATAGCCCTCTCTGTGATCTCCACCAACATGGAGAAGACGGTCTCCTACAGGGAAAGAGTCATTAGTGCTGCATTTTCTTGATTAAATTCTATATCATTCTGTTTTGGACCCTAACAGAATGAACTTTCTTCCTGATGTCTTAGGGTGACTCTGTTTCCAGATAAAGTCTGCATAAAGTCTTACTGAGCTGCGCATACTGTGAGGTGTGACTGACCTGCAGAGAGAAACACAGATCCTCTGCTGTACACTGACCAGAGCTCAACATCTTATGAGCAGCTTCCTACAAAAGTGAAAACATTTCAGTATTATGACCATGACAATAAACGCTGTGAACTCTAACAGTTATAGCAGCAAAACAGCCCCATTCAAGAATAAAAGCACTCACTTCAATGTAGGATAAAATCCCAGAAAATGAGACGTCCATTCCTTTGACAGTATATGGCAACTCCACATACTGACTTCCTCTGGAAATATGGATATTAAAATTAAAAGCCCATGTAGGGTATTCGGTGATTTCAATGCAATTATTCAATCACCAATAGTAATACAAAAAACTATTTCTAGTTATGTAGTACTCACTTCTTAGCCATTTGCTCTATGTTGTAGCCTGGACTGGGGTCATTGGAGATCTGAATGGATAAACAGTTTTATGCCCAATGTAGAAACTCACATCTATCACAAACAATTGAAGACCAATGGTTATAATATTGAGTCCAAAAATGACACTAACCTTAATGACTCTGGCAAACCGGTCTAAACAATTACCAACTGCAATATCAATAGTCTCCCCAAATATTCTGTAGCGGCGCTCTGAGTATGCAATAACCTTCACAAGAAAAAACAGACATGGGTCAAGTCATATCATGATAGTTAATTAACAGCTAATCACAGCATGTTTTGTACCAGCTTTGAGCAAAAACATAGCAATCAAGCACAGTAGCTCTTGGAATGAGGACTTCACAACCTGTGTGTTCCCTCCACTGACATAAAGCACAGTGGGATTGTTGGCATTGGTGATGAGTCGGCCCATCTCGATGTGACCGATACAGTGGTTGACACCAAGGAGTGGCTTCCCCCAAAGCTGAGCAACAGTACGAGCAACAAGAGCCACGGTAACTAGAGGGGCACCCATACCAGGACCTGAGAGAAATGAAGGAATAACAAGAGCATTTAATGAATTTTCAGTCAACTGTTACATTACTTTGATCAATAGCAGATGAAGAAATCTTGTAATTCTAATCAAAGTCAGCTTATTGTTAATTATGCCATGCACTTTGAAAAAAAATTTCTAAAAATGGCCTGAGCGATATTTCAGGTTGTTATGTAAACAAGCAGACTGTGTTTATGATGGAGTGATCTTTGAATTTGTTCACTGTGAGGTAAGTGATTCAGGTGTGTAAGGACAGAAAGACTGATGGATTAGTGATAATTAGGCTATCACTTGTGTTTTACAAATTTGAAAAAAAAATTGTGATTTAAAGTCATATGCTGCTTTGTTATGCTATGACGTTACTGAAGTTTGCCGATTGTTGAGACTATATTGTGACCTTGTTTGACAATTTAAGGTGGTCTTTTGTACAGCTAATTTCAACACACAGTTCATGGAAAATTGAAGTAATTTGTGATTTTTACTCCAGCCTGCTGTAATGTAAACTGTGAATGAAATTATCCACATGAAAATTATAAAATGGTAGTGTTATTGAGACCAACTGCCAGAGTTACTGCTTGAAAAACAAAACTTGTGATACCATAACGTGAGTGCCAACAATAAGTTTCAGACAGTGTAGTGAGATGCGGCATTAAATAGGTGGTTGCATTGATAGTTGTGAGTGCATTTCTGGTGAGCATTTTCACTCTAATATTTAAAGTTTGGAAGATCAACGAGTAAGGCGTTTTTTTTAAAGTGTGTAAACACTGCCTCTCCGAAGGGACTTGTGATTTTTAATGGAAAGTTGAGAATGAGATTCATCTATAAAGCCAATGTAGTTTCAATGTCCATCACCCCATCAACTTAATCCTAAACCCTGAGAACACAGAGTTACCTTTGGTATATGCCACACAGTCAATATCTGCAGGTTTCAGTCCTGCTTGTTCAAGCGCCTCCTTCAGGACAGTCAGAATGACAGCACGGTGGTGTCTGGCAGTGTCACTGGGCATAAACCCTGAAAAACAAAAATATGGTGACAACAGTACACAAGGTTAATATATCACCAATGACAAAGAAGATGATAATAGTGTTTCAGTACTTGCCTTGACCCGGAGGTGTGATGTAGGTTCGTCTAGGATTGGAAAGAACTTCACCATCTCTGATGATTCCGACACCAATTTTATTGGCACTGCCCTCAAACCCCAGTACTATAGTCATGACGGCTAAAACACAATTGAGAAAAGAATTACAGCAAATATTTTCTTTCTTTCAATAGCAGACACAGTACTATGTATAACTTTCCTGGAACGTATTTGTTTTTTCTTAAAATAGTGTCACCGTTAGTCTACACACTGGCTTTTGGGAGACTTTGTGCTTATCAAAACATAAGGATTATTTTGTTTCAATAACCCAACTAGCCAGCCATTGTGTTAATGTAGTTTTCACGTGTCAGTTTGAGGAATGCATTGTCAAAAACTTCAAAACAACAGAGAATGTTTGGCTATATATTAAATCTGATATAAACACGCAACAGATGAAATATACACGTACACATGTGCATATATTGTAAACCAACTCTTAATCCTGCATGCTAACCGGTTAATAGCAGTGATAGTAAACTGTCATTTTCAAGCTGCATTAATACTGTACTGCATAAACGAACTATATTGTTGTACCTTGCTTCTGCTTTGCTTCGTTAGCTCACATTAATCAAATCTTACCAAGTTAATTAAACTATCTAACGACTTTTGGTAACTTAACGAGTTAGCTACTGAACTTCCATACAGCCCGCAGGACCCAAGCAGTAGCAGCCTGAGATTTCGCCTTACAAAAAAACTCGATATTCTCAACGTTTCTATATAGCGTGAATGTAGAGTAATGTGGATGGGTGATATCAACAACTGTGTTGTATATCTTGTCAAATATTAAACAAAAAACAACAAAATAAAATATATGTGATTTTGTTCAGGCATACTCGGCAGTCGCCTAGTAAAGCAGCACGTGGACGGAGCAGACAAATCTTTGCTCTGCTTTGTGTGTGTTCGTGTGTGAGTGTTAGGGGGGAGTGACTGAGGAGTTGCACTTATCTATTCTTCGCATCCTGTTTTGAAAGTGCAAGTAAGATTATTTGCATCTGTTTTCCATAAATTACATTTGAAATGAAAAGCTAAATTGTTCGTTAAGCATTGCTTTGTTATTGGACCCTAGAAGCTGTGTAGTAAAGTTAAGCTAGCTTCTCATTTTCCATTCATTCATTTTCAGTGTAGGCCGCCTGCTGCTGCGTGCTCTTTGTCATACGAGGACTAAGGCTAGCGTTAGCATAGCTTTTCACACACCGTCCTGTTAAAGCACTTATAATAGCTGATAGTTGGCGCAGTTTTGATATTTTTTTAACTTATGATTTTGCAGCAGGCATGGGGAAATGTGCATTTTCTTTGCTTTGTGTTATGTTATTATCCTTTACTTCTGGAATGCATTGGCCATTGTGGTAATATTGCATAACTCAATCACTGAAAAGTCATAACTTTGGAAGGTTGAAACACCCAGGAAAAAAACAAAAAACATACACGTGTTAATATAGATGCATAATTGTAGATCTTTATATTTATTCTCTTTATTACACAGCTGAGTACCAGGGTTGTGATAATTTATTTCTTAATGAACAAACAATTTAAAATGTTTCTTTCTTTCCAGCGCCGCGTGTGCCTGTTGTGTGTGCGTGTTGTGTGTCTGCGAGGTGTGTTTGTTGTCAGGACGAGTTCAAACATGAAGAGAGGCAAGAAGGCAGACGAGGCTGCTGCAGAAGGGGAAAATGACTCGGGTACATAGCAAGCATGAACATAACTTAGACGGTTAACTCTGTATTTGGACATTAAAAACAGTTTTGAATTCTATGTACAATATTATCTCACAGTTAAGGTTGATCTGACACCGTCATTGCCACCTTTCAGCTTCTACAAAGAAAGCAAAGAAGACTAAGGAACCTGAGCCTGTTATTCTGTACGATGATCCTCCTGACAAACTGACCAGTAAGGATGGCCAAGATGCGAACTTGAAAATCAGCTCCTGGAATGTTGACGGGCTGAGAGCCTGGGTAAAAAAGAAGGGCCTGGATGTAAGTTTAGAGTAGACTTAACCGTTTGTACCTTTTACATTTTTAAATGGCTTCTACAGACTCAAAAATCTCTGCTTCACTCTCTCAATCTTCATTTCCTAGTGGGTGCGTGAGGAGGCTCCAGATGTTATGTGCCTACAGGAAACCAAGTGTGCAGAGAAGGACCTTCCAGCTGACATTACATCTATGCCTGAGTACCCACACAAGTACTGGGCTGTGTCAGATGATAAGGAGGGTTACAGTGGTGTAGCCATGCTCTCCAAGACAGAGCCCATCAAAGTGACATATGGTATTGGTAAGTTGTGTCAATGTGAATACATGTGATTTCAAGTGGCTTGTCCTGACAGTTAGGATACCATTTATTTGCATTATGAAAACCAGTAAGGCTACATAAAAAGTCAGAGTATGCAGATGTCTTGACCTCACAAAACGTGTTTATTTGCCAGGCAAAGAAGAGCATGACAAAGAAGGCCGCGTCATCACTGCTGAGTTCCCAAAGTATTTCTTGGTGACCGCCTATGTACCAAATGCTGGCAGAGGTCTTGTGCGTCTAGATTACCGCAAAACCTGGGATGTGGACTTCCGTGCATACCTGAGCGACCTGGAGAAAGAAAAGCCTCTGGTGCTATGTGGGGATCTCAATGTCGCACATCTGGAGATTGACCTGAAGAACCCCAAAGGGAACAAGAAAAGTGCAGGTTTTACCCCAGAAGAACGTGAGGGCTTCAGCCAGCTGCTGGCGGCCGGTTTCACTGACAGCTTCCGTGAGCTCTACCCTGAGCAGACCAATGCCTACACCTTCTGGACCTACATGATGAACTCCCGTGCAAAGAATGTGGGCTGGCGGCTTGATTACTTTTTGCTGTCATCTGCTCTGGTGCCAGGCCTGTGTGACAGCAAGATTCGCAACAAGGCAATGGGGAGTGACCACTGCCCCATTACTCTACACATAGCTATGTAGGTTACTGTCTGACTCGTCCTCTCGGAAACAACTGTGTATGACCCTGGAGCTAGATTCAGTAGTAGTTTTTTGTTTAAGTACAGCTTTCACATTTAACTCCCATAAAATACATTTTTCACCTTGTCCATTGTATTTGAAGCTGGCAAACCAAGCAATGTGCAACTTAAATCCTTTGGCTATTCTAAAGATGCAACACTAAATTTAAATGACTAAGCTGGACTTCAATGACCCTGTCTTGTCTGTTCTGTTGGCCTGAGTTGAAACCTCTAAGCCAAAGTTCTTTGTTACTGTTTAAAGTTAAATCACTGTGGTAAAAAAATGTAACGTTCTTACAAAAAATCTTTTTACATCTGTATTTCACCAATGTGAAAATCTGTTATACCATATAACTGAATAAACTACATTTAAATAGACCTGTTGTTGTTTTGTTTAAATCAAGATGCCAACAAAATGGTAAGTTATATCATAATGAATTAGAAAACTCATTACTTTGTTCAATGTGCTTTAATTGCAATGCAATAAGCAAGTCAAGTACATTCAGTACAATGCGACATTCAACATGAACCTATTCTCTCTAGAACAAGTTGTACTTGGAGGTAATTCAGAATGGTTACAGAGGAGATAAAGTAACAAAATATCAAATTTGCTGTTCCCCGACAAAGTTCTTTACACAATTCATGCATCAAATATTAAAGCTCCAGATACACTGAGATTATGTTAGCTTTATGGCATGTGTTCTTTGATGCATTTTGAGATGATAAGACTGACGGAACCCTTTCCCACATTCTACACACAGGTACGGTTTTTCCCCTGAATGTGTTCTTTGGTGTCTTTTCAGGCGGTTGGCACTAAGGAAGCTCTTGTCACACTCAGTGCAGGAGTACGGGCGGACTCCAGTGTGGTAGCGCAGGTGGATGGTTAGGTAGCAGGACTGAGTGAACTTCTTGCCACAGTGGGGGCACTGGAAAGGCTTGTGACCAGTGTGGAAACGTTCATGCTTCAAAAGTTCAGCATGAGAAAAAAAGCCTTTCCCACAGTCAGAGCAGAGGTACGGCCTCTCACCTGAATGTGTCAGCTCATGTCTGATTAAAGTTGCCTTGTAGACAAAACTTTTGTCACACTGTGAACAGCTGAAAACATTTTCCCTGGTGTGGCAGCGCTCATGCTTCTTCATATTGCGTTCTCTCTTGAAGCTCTTACCACAGAAGGAACACATGAAGGGCATTTCCTGTGAATGTATCTTCAGGTGGCTCAGCAGACCGCCCCGGTAGAGGAATCCTTTGCCACATTGTGCGCAAACATGCGGTCGCTCTTTTTGGTGGATGCGTTGGTGTGCTGTGAGAGCAGCCCGGTAGGCAAAACTCTTCCCACAGTTGCATGTGTGCACTCTTTCTTCCTGGTGAGTCTGGAGATGCTTGCTGAGGTAGCTGGCACAGCTGAAGCCCTGCTCACAGTGCGGGCATTTGTATAGACGCTCCACCTTGTCACCGTCTTCACCGTGAGTCTTCAGGTGCCTCACTAGCGCAGACTTCCACGCGAAGGCCCGGCCACACTCGGAACACAGGTACTCACCATTCTCCATGTGGGTTCCCTTATGTTCCCTCTGAGCCACCAGGGACTTGAAGAACTCCCCACAGATCAGACACTCATACTTGCGTCCTGACTTGTGCGTCTGCTTGTGCCTCTCCAGTGACTGTTTGAAGGAGAAACGCCGTCCACATTGGGAGCAGAAGAACGGCTGCTCTCCTGTGTGGATACGCTGATGGGCATTGAGTAAAGACTGAAACTTGAAGCTTTTGTCACAGTCAGGACAACCAAAACGTCCATCTTCATCTGTAGGGGCCTGTATGGATGATTTGTCTTCCTCAGCCTCAGCAGAGTGGGCCTTGTCAATGTGCTGTTGGACATGCTCTTCCTCTGGATGGAAATAGGAGCACTTAGGACAAAAAAATGCAGCAGATGAGCCTTCAGCTGCAGAACCTGTAGAAAAACAAAGCTATTAGATGCTATAAACTTAATATTTAGCTGTGAAGTTGTAGTCTTAAGCATTGGGCCCTGGTGTGATTTAATGTTAATAGTACAAGCTGTCAGGAGATACTGATAGACAAGCATGCAGCAAAATTTATCTGGGCCAACAGTCGACCTAGGGACTCTTCTATTCATGATAGGCATCCATAACCAGACTAAAATATAGTAAGCTAAAATTTCCACCTAAAACATGTGTTTAAGTAATAAAAAGTTCAGATAATTTTACTTTTTTGTGAGAAAAATTAACTATATTTCTAAATATGCACACTGACCTTCATTACCTTCCTTTGATGAGACAATGGGAGTACCATAGGAATGCTCTGTGCTGATGAAAACAAAGGAAATGAACATAACAGGATGTTGATAATAACCGAAATGCATTGGTGAGACAGAAACAAATAAAACATTATGCATAAGAGTGGATGTTTTTACCTATTAAAAGGTAATGCTTTCAGGACAGGTGGGTTTGCTTTGGCCAGTTCAATTTTCCTTTTACTGGTGATGCTCTTTTGCAAATTTATCACTTGGATCTTCATGGTTGGTTTGCGTTTGCGGCCACTTGTGCGAACCTTGACCAAGGAAATAACTTCATCAACAAGTTGAGGGGCCATTCCTCCAGTCTCTGAGATACAACACTCATTACTCTGTAACTCTGCATCATCTGCCTGTACCTTACAGTCAGTTTCTGAAGGTGCAATAGCTGCGACAACATTTTCTTCAGTCAAAACCACCTCTTTTCCCTCCTCACTCTCTTCTGTGGACTTGTTTCCATTTGGCTCTATGTGAGTTTTTATGTGTCTCGCAAGTGCCAGCTCCCAGCTGAATTTTTTACGGCACTGTTCACATGTGTAGACTCCATCTTTCATATGCATTTGCTTGTGCTCAGTGCGGGCAGACAGGGAGAGGAAGGATTCTCCACATATAATGCAGTCATACCTACGGCCTTTTTTGTGAGTGTGTCTGTGCCTGTCAAGAGACTGCCTGAAGGAAAAACAGCGGCCGCACTCATTGCACTGGTGGGGGCGTTCACCTGTGTGAATGACCCTGTGGGCAATTAACGAAGAGGCAAACTTAAATTTCTTTTCACAATCTGGGCAGTCGTGTGGTCCCAAAGAGATTTTATTTTGTGATGACAGGGAGTCATCCTTCACCTCTGGGTGGACAGTGTTTGTCAGACCACTCAATGGTTTTTCCTCAGTAGCATGACCATCTTCCCCATCCCGGCTAATCTCTTCAGGAAGCACTACCAATGTGTGCTCAGCTGCTGTGCCACAATTGGTTCTCTCAAAGTTTTCTCCTATCACCACTTCTATGTCAGTGCTTGCACCAAGTTCAACCTCTGCATAATCTGTCACTGTGATGATTTCGACTGCTACATCATCTACAAAGGTTACAGGCTGTGTGTCCTCACTGAGGCTCTGCAGTGGATCTGACTCACAATCAGAAAGTTTTGTCTGTCTGTTAGAGTGAGCTGCAGAGAGAGAAGACAGGATGCTGTTTCCCATGCTGGAGGGAGGAACTGTGCAAAAAAATAAAAATAAAAATACAGTAAGTTGTCTTAAATCTTTGTCTCAAACAACTGAGGCAAAATTCAGAACTAGTTATAGAAACTTAGGTACCATGCTGCTCCAAATGTCCAAGGTGTTTGTGGTGCTGGAGCAAATTCTTCATATGTGTGGGTTCAAACGCAGAATACACACCATCCTTCAAGACAGAGCACTCACCTCTGAGCCAAGAAATAGTCTGCAGGAAATGAATGGTCATACTTAATACACAGAGTAATCAAAAATGATAAAGCCTTAAGTAAAGACACTGGAACCCAAATAACACCAAAGATTACAGGAAAATCCCTGATATGTGCTAAACTTTGACACCTGGACTTTGTTTTTTTATAGGAAATTATAGAAACTTTTCACCTGTTCAAGATCGGGAATTGGCAACAGCTGACCCAGTCGACAGAGAAACTCCCAAAACAGCATCTGCAGATCATCTTCATACTGTGGTCCAAACTCTGCAGGGAAGACCTCCTTTAGAAGACAAAGAAACTTCATTATTGCATTGTCTCCAGTGTCAAATATTTCTGAACTCACAACTGTTTTATTATTTTACTGCAAGACCAGTTAATTTTGAGTCTTGTCAAACCTTATATATTACCAACCATATTCCAGGTCAACTGGAACTGTGGGACATTTGTTAACCTTTAAGGTTATCCCTTGATTTATATTTTCTCACCAAGAAAAAGTCTTGTCTGTTATCAGTGTTTTTTAGGAGAGTCTGGATCAACTCCACAAAGTGAGCTGCTGCCTCTTCCTCCTCTGACTCTTTCATCTGTAACATGAGCATAACCATTAACCATGTAACATGAATATAACCACATTATATTCATCATTACTGTTAATGTGAATGAAAAAACAACCAATGTGAAGCACACACTCACATCTGCCACAGCTGTATGTTGCGGAGTGATCTTTTCCAGGTAAGATAAGATGAAGTCAGGTTCCACATGTTCACTTCGACACAACTCAAGAATATACTGATGAGTAAAAAAATAAAATTGCACAGGAATACCATTAGTTTCAAAACATAACTTAGTGTCATTCATTTTCTGAACCCGCTTCATCCTCACTAGGGTCACAGGGTCGCATGGAGCCTATCCCAGCTACTTAAGGGTGAAGGCGGGGTACACCCTGGACATTTCACCAGCTCATTGCAGGGCTGACATATAGAGACAAACAACCACTCTCACATTCACACCTATGGACAATTTAGATTAACCAATTA
>JAPTGZ010000005.1:46436384-46454313 GCA_029814645.1 Fowleria isostigma
ACACACACACACACACACACACACACACACACACACACACACACACACACACACACACACACACACACAGTCTTTTTTCGCTTGTACCACGTGTGTAACATGCATTACATTTATTTTACATTATTATCTTTTTGTTGTCTTAGTTTTGTTTTGTTTTTTTTGTAATTTGACACATACTTCTCAAATTGCACAAACATATAATGCAAATGGTGACGCGTAGTTCTTCAACTTTACAATTTAGTCAGTTATCATTACAAATTGTGTAATTTTTGTGTCTGTTACTAGTGCTGTGGGCTCTATATTGCTGCCATCCTCGGGTACGAGTACTAGATGGGCCAAAGGGTGCAGTTGCTAATCAGGGTTAGATATACTTTTGTGTTTTTTTGCTTTGTAATTTTTAGTTTTGGGTTTAGGATGTTCTTTTTTGCTGAATTAGTGTTTGTTTTTAAAAACTTAAGATTAATTACTGGGAGAGATTCATTGGGCAAGTGTGTCTGTTATCCACAGTGTTTGTGTTGTCTGTAAACTTTTATTCAACAGTAAATTAGATTTTTTTTTTTTTTTTTAGATTTATTTGCGTTAATACATATTTTCAGTTGATCTTAAAGGCATGCAGCCTTGTCCCAAATGAGAAAAGGCATTGAAATAATTGGCAAATGTATGAATAACATCCAAATGACCTTTAGAGGGGTTTACAGCTTGATGAACTTCAACATGCCTGATCACAGCTGATTGATGAAGATAAGCAGGGTTGGGTTTGTTTGGTAACTGGATAGGATCCTACCAGAGAAAACCAGGTTCTGTAAGACTTCCAGCTTTATAATTGTAAATACAAAAAAAAAGCTTGCTTACACACGTTTTCATATGTACTCAAAAGCTTGATTACATAGTCTCCATGACAAAAGGAAAGGGCACAACTGTCAACTATTTATGTAGAAAAATTATGCCCATAGAACTTGCAGCCACACCACTCTCAACATGCCTGATCTCATCTGATCTCAGAAGTTGACAGCGGTTTGGCCTGATTTTTACTTGGGTGGACGACTGCCTGTAAATACCAGGTTCTTTTCCACTTTATGACTAAGAGTAAATTAAGTCAGTTGAGGTCTTCAGCGACATTGTAATAGCCTGAGTTCAGCTCTGTTTATTTGACCTCTTTTATGGGCCTCGCGCTTGATTTTGGCTTTGGAAAATTATTTTTTTCCCTTTTTTGAGTTTAAGAAAAACCCTTATTTCTAAAATACCTACAGCTTTTCAGCACTTGCCCACTGAGAAATGGGTTGTGGACTCTCCTCTGTACAAATGATTACAGAGCAGTCATCCTCCTCCATCCCAAACCCGGCGAAGAGTGGCTCGGTGAAGATGCTGTTGAATGTGTACAGGTGACTGAGTGTCCCAGCAGAGACACTGTAGAAGGACAAGGTACCACCGGGACAGTCCAGAAAAACACCGACCCTGTGGGAGCGAGACTTGGGTGCTGGGATGTCTTCAGACTGGTGGTTGTGCTGAGCGCTATAGTGATCCTCAGAGCAGAACAGACTCCACGACTGGTCTGTTTGACCAAAACCACAAATGTGAGAACTTGCCCTACGACGGATCCCCCTCGTTGCCACGGCGATATCCACCCAGCGTCCACGCCACTCCACCTCCCAGTAGTGCCGCTTGGTGAGACGTTGGTGACAGAGCACCTGGGAGACACTCTCAAACCTATCAGGGTGATCTGGGTACTGCTGTTTCTCCCTGACCCATGTGACCTGCTTACCGCCATCACGCAGAAAGAGAGACTTGGCAGATGTGTCAGGGTTCAGTGTCAGCATACATGCATCTGTTCACGAGACACATTATTTATTCAGTAGTCCTGGGAAATATCATAACTATAAGAAAGAAAAGTCAGTTGAAGCAAACATCATACACATATACATAATATGGGAAGCAGGAATTAGAGGTGAGATACAATAATGACACCTCTAGGTAAAGTGGTATGAGTTCATTCACTCATTTTCTGCTTTATCCTCACTAGGGTCGCTTGGAGCCTATCCTAACTATTTTAGACCAAAGGCAGGGTACACCCTGGACAAGTTGCCAGTTCATTGTAGGGCTGACATATAGAGACAGTCACTCTCACATTCATACCTATGGGCAATTTACATTAACCAATTAACCGATCAATGCATATCTTTGGCTGGTGGGAGAATGCTGGAATACCCACCCCCATCGACTGGTGTTGTACATTGGTAAAAAATTTTTTTTGACAAAATCATATATCATACCATATCATATCGACCTTTTTCATATAGACATTTTCTTCTTACATAATTTTCAATCCAAGGCAAATTATACAACACAGTAAGCTTTGAGACAAGTGAAAAGACTACAGTTGTAGTTTTCCTTTTTGGCTGCTCCCTTTTGGGGTCGCCACAGTGAATATTTGCCTGATAATTTGGCATGTGTTTCTACATCAGGATGCCCCTCCTGGCAACTGGGCTTGGGTCTAACTGTGAATCGAACCCAGGCCTCCCGTCCAACAGGTGAGAACTCTACCACTGAGCTATGTCACCCCATGAGTGAAAAGACTACAGTAAGGCAACAAATATATCCTATTCCCATACAACATGCACACAACCAAATAGATTAAAAATCATCCCTAGCTTTATGTTACAGACATGTAGAATAATCAAAATATCACTTACACTTTTTTAGTGTTGATTTTAAGTAGCACTCTGCATTAGGATCCACACTGCAGTCACAGAAGACAAAAATATATCTTATTGAAAAATATGTCTTATTGCATTGTTGTATTGTGATTCATATAAAGTATAAGTGTCATGTGTCCTTCAAATGTAGCTATGGATTGATAAATTAAAGTACTGATTATACAGAATGTACTAGAGAATGTGACCATTATGATCCATTTCAATTCATCTGTCAGTTGTGCCTCAGCTTATTTATCAGGAGTTCTAGATGAAACTTTGCTACAAAACAATTATAATAATAAAACCCCATTAAGGAAATGTGAGCATTAAATGAAATGTTTAACCACAAGACCTGTTGCATTCTAATAAATATACATTTTTGCTTTACTTCATTGCTGATAGAGGAACTTTCAAGTGTTTAAGATCTAGGAAAAATGGGCAGTGAGCTAGATTTTGGTCAATTGTTTACCTGAGGTCTGTTAGTTTACAAAGTGGGTTGTTGCGATAAACAGAGATCAGTTTCACTCCAGAGTCCTGCAGGTAGTTGAAGCTGAGATCCAGCTGTCTCAGGTGAGATGGATTGGCACTGAACACTGAAGCCAAGGAAGCACAGCTTTTCTCTGTGATTCCACAGAAAGACAGCCTGTGTAGGAGAAAGGTACTCACATTTAATCCCGTCACCAAAATGTACATTCGGAACTTAAAATGTGAGACCATTATACCTTAATATCTCAAGTTTGCAGTGTGGACTTGCAAGTCCAGTCGAGAGTAGATTAACCTCTGAATCCAGTAGATCGTTCTCACTGAGATCAAGTTCTTTTAGGTCAGAGGTGCCAGAGCTGAGTACTGAGGCCAGATCAGCACAGCACTTCTGCAACTTGCACTCGTTTAACCTAAGATGAGCGTGTGTTGCACAGTTGAACAAATAAATAATAATTGTCAATTATCTAATTTATTTCAAATTCAGTGTCTGCAGAATATGTGACCTCACCTTAACGTCTCCAGTTTACAATGTGGACTTTTCATTCCATCACACAACAGCTGTATGCCTGCTAGACCTTGCAGGTTGTTTCCACTCAAGTCTAGCTCTTTTACGTGAGTAGACTCAGAGCTGAGAGCTGAGCCAAAGTGGCTGCAACATTTCAGTGTAAGGTCACATCTGCTCAGCCTGAAACATGTAGGAGACCTTTAGAGTTATGTTCCACCTTGTTATACATGACTGTAATATATGAATACAAGCAACACATAATGCTACACATGAATGAAGTCACACAAGGAAATTAGCTAGAGTTAAAAATCCAGTCACATATCTGCATTAGAATAGTTTCATTGGTGACATTCCTTATGATAACGTTAAACCAAATGATCATATGTAATAATGATTTTGCTCTTAGTGATAAAGTGACTTAGATTTAATGCCTCAACACTCCCTTCATACTTTATTTTAAGAATAATTTTAGAAGCTCAAGCTGTTTGAGAAATGGCATGAAATTTGCAAACACACTGAAGACAGTCAAACATCTTGCCATCTAAGACTAAACTGCCAAGGACTTAAAAAATATTACCAAATCTAATAAAGTATGAAGTTCAATATCTTCTGAAGCAGTTTTGTTTAGACATTTTATACAGAAAATAATAATGCTGCTGTGACAAGCTCGAAACTACAAGTCTAAAAGCCAGGACAATCCACACTGATGATGTTAATATCACAGGTTGCACTGACCTGAGTGTTTCCAGGTCACAGTGCTGACTCATAAGTGCAGGAGTAAGCAAAGAAACCCCCAAATCCATCAGGCTGTTGTTACTCAGGTCCAGTATTTTTAGATGAGATGAGTCCAAGCTTAAAATGGAAGCCAAATCTTCACAACAGTTGACATTTAACTTGCATTCATTCAACCTGAAAGAATCGGAACAGAAAAAAAAATGTCCTCAAATAAACATTCATCTGTTCATCTGGGCATCTGTTTCGGATGCCTCCTGGGCGCCTCCCTGGGGAGGTGTTCCGGGCATCTCCCGTCAGGAGGAGACTTCGAGGAAGACCCAGGACACGCTGGAGAGACTATGTCTCTCGGCTGGCCTGGGAACACCTCGGGGTCCCTCCTGAGGAGCTGGAGGAAGTGTCTGGGAAGAGAGAAGTCTGGGCATCACTGCTTAGACTGTTGCCTCCGCGACCCGGCCCCGGATAAGCAGAGGGAAGATGAGATGAGATGAGATGAGATAAATATTCATTAACTTGAAATCCAAAGAATTTTTAAAAAAAAAATTAAATTTTTATTCAGTACCTCAGAGTCTCCAGTTTGCAGTTGTGTTTGCGAAGTCCTGCACAGAGAGCCTTTAACCCATCTTGGTGTAAGTCATTAGCGCTTAGATCCAAGTCTCTGAGTTGAGTTGACTCTGTGCTGGCAGCATCTCCCAGGCTTTCACAGCAGTCTCCCACCAGTTTGCAATTATGCAGCCTTCACAAATAAAAATAAAGTATAAAGCAGTTCAGAAGATGATGATGATGATGACAGAAAAAAAAAACCCTTCTACTCTGATCCATTGATTGTAACTCAACACTATTGATCAATATTAGTAAATCAACCCACAAATCTTTGGCCCATAAATAACATTTAAAGTTTTTTACAGGGTAATGTATCTTGTTACACACCTTAACTGCATCAGTTTAGAGTGTTTACTCTTTAATCCAACACACAACAGAGTCACCCCTGAATCCTTCAGTTTATTATCACTTAGATCAAGCTCTGTCAGGCGACAGGAGGATGAGTTCAGGGCAGAGGCCAAAACTTTGCAGCTATTTTCAGTGAGGTTGCAGCGATCAAGCCTAGAAAGACCAAACAGAAACAAAACAAATACACTGTGTTGTGTTGACTATTTAAAGAATAGGAGATGCTTAGTCCTAAGCAGAATAAAGAGAAATCAAGTGCAGACATAGAAAGTATTGGCAGCTTAAAGAACGACTAAAACATAGGAACAATGTTTTTATATGCATCAACTCACAGAGCACGTGTAGAGGAAGTAATGACGGTCAGCAGCTTCACCAGACCATCTTCTGATCTGATGTACTTCTTCAGATCAAACTCCTCTGTTGATTCTGAAGTTGTGAGTTCATAAGTGAGGGCAGACCACTGAACTGGAGACAATGTTTTGGTTGCAAGTCTGCCAGAGCTCACAAAGCTCTGGATTTCCTGCACCAGAGACTCTTCTTTGAGCTCATGTAGGCAGTAAAACAGATTCAGCCTTGACTCTGGTTCCTCTTCCAGCTTCTCTTTGATAAAGCTGATTGTTTTTGTTGTATCTTCATCACTCTCTGCCTCTGTTTCATAAGAAAGTATTCTTCCCATTAGTTCTTGGTTCGATTTCAGTGACAGTCCCAGGAGAAAGCGAAGGAAGAGGTCCCAACGGCCATCCTGACTCTGCAAAGCTTTTTCAATGGCTGTCTTGTGGAAACTGAACATGGATTTGGGGAGCCATTTTGTGGACATCCTTTTCAGGTACCCGAGAAGTACATTTTCCTTTCTTTTCATGTAGGAGTGGCGAGAAAATAAAGCTGCCAGAAACTCCTGGATGGTTAAATGTACAAAACTAAATATCTGTCTTCCTCTTCGGCTCTCCTGTGTGCACACCCCTGAATAGATGGTGGCCTCCTTCACATCCATGCCACACTCTTTTAGATCAGCTTCATAGAAGATCAGTTTACCTTTCTCTAGCTGACGGAATGCCAACTCTGCAAGCTTCAACACAATGTTGTTGCTTTCCATTGGATAGTCCCCATCTCTCATCCTGTCAGTCTGGCAAAGAAGGAGATACACGTACATCTCAGTCAAGGTGTTTGGCATACCTCCTGTCACATTGTCATGCAACATTTTCTTCACTATAGTGAATGTTATCCAACAGAAAACTGGTATTTGGCACATACTGTTGAGGCTTCTTGAGGAATTCACATGGTTGATGATCTTGGTAGTAAGGTTGTCATCACACAAACGCCTCCTGAAGTATTCCTCCCTCTGTTCATTTGTGAAGCCTTTCACCTCAGTCCATTGATGGATGTACTTGCGATGAATACGGTTGGCTGCTGCTGGGCGGGAAGTGATCCAGATCAGAGCATTACCAAGCAGATTTCCTGTGAAAAGGTTTGTGATGAGTACATCCAATGGAGCTGGTTCGGTCTCATCTCTCAAGACCTTGTTGCGCTTGAAGTCCAGAGGGAGGAGAGTCTCATCCAGGCCGTCGAAGATGAACAGGACTTTGTCTTCTGTGCCTAGTGTCACCACTTGTTTCACTTCAGGAAAGAACTGATGGAGCAGTTGCATTAGGCTGCAGTCTTTATCACCTATGTTAGGATTCAATTCCCGGAAAGGTATTGGGAAGAGAAACTTGATGTCCTGATTTTCTTCTCCTTCTGCCCAGCTCAGGATATACCTCTGTGCACAGACAGTTTTACCCACTCCAGCTATACCCAGGGTAAGCACTGTTCTGATTTGCTTTGCTTGATTGGGCCTGGGCTTGAAAATGTCTTGGGCTTTAATGGCAGTTTCCTCTGGTGTCCCTTGCATGGGCCTAAGCTGGCTGACCTCATGTTCCTCACTGAAGCCTCCCCAGGCCCCCTCGATTACATGCAACTCAGTGTAGATTTTGTTCAGGTAGACAGTGTCTCCTTCATCTGCATTCCCCTCATACACATTTTGGCACTTTTTCAACAATGTAAATTTGAGGTTTTCTTGAATTGTATGGTGGTCAATTTCTGTAAAAACAAACAAAAAAAAAAGACATTTATGTTTCTGCATGCTTCAACTTAAACTTGTGTCTGCACATGAATATTTGGCTTTGAACATAACAAGTGCAGGCATGTTATCTTTTATCACCTTACCTTTGCCTCCTCGACTAGTTGGTGCTGATAAGGAAACAAAGATGACAGACAACTGTTAGAGAGTAGGTTATCATACACGTAGAGGTATTGCATTTTTAAATTTGCTTTTACCTTCATTATAATTCCTCTGTAGGGTTTCAGCAGAATGTTTGAGTTTCATTCTCATCAGTACATCCACTGTGACAGTAATAGCATCATCGCTATGCGTTTGCACCAACAGATTCACAGTGCGTGGTCTGTCTGCCCCCAGTAAATGAGCCCTGGGAATGTGAGTGAATCCTTCAAGAACTTTGCTGTAAAGAAACCAGTGGAATTTTTCCAGTTGTTCACTATCTAGATCTTCCAGAGCTTCCAAGATGAGCACCGGGACAGACGACATGTTTGTTCTCTTGTTGTGTCTTCAATCTCCCCTGTTTGTCTCTCTCCTGGCAGGAGCTAAGGTCGAATGCACCAACAGTTTCACTTTGTGTGCAGTTAGTATGACATGGCATAGCTTCCGTAATTTCCTGCTGTCCGTATTGGCTCTGCCCATACTCAACGCCCTGTTTTACAGTAAATTTATTATTCCAGCCCCTGATATCAGCTTTCCACAACAAGTGTTTGTTTGCATAGCAAACCTGAAATAGGCCAAACCTGAATTGCCAGTTGAGATGAGGGAGTTATTTGGGCAACTTAAGGAATGCATTACTTTCAACTGGAATTTTGTTTTTTTTACGCTTTTTCATATTTACAGTGAGACACTTGTTTTATTTGTTTGCTGTTTATATGAGGAAGCATCTGATTTACTGTAAATATCAGTTGGCAGAAGCATCTGAACATTTCTGTTATGTATGTAATATGGGAAGACATTAACTACACTGTTGCCCATAGTTAGAAAAATGCATGTTTTCAGACACATTTCTCTTTTTATTCCCATTTATACACATCAGCAGTCATGATCATTGATTACATACTGAGTCCTAATTATACTTGATCAATTTGTGAATAAAAATAAAACCCAAATACAGTGTACATTATAACTGAAATAACTAAAAAATTACAGTTACTAACAATATTACTCATAGTATAATGAAAACTTGGAACAGGAATAACTACACTGGTAGTTGTGTTTAATGTTTTGATGGGTGACAATTTAAGAGTAACTTTTAATGTTGATTATTTTTCTTACTTAAAATCCCAATAATTGTGATAAAGTTTGACTTGACATGGTACAAATCATGTATACACCGACAGTACATTTCAGAATAGTTTAATTCTACAGAACTTGACAATTTTTAGTGTCATTGGACAAAAATATCAGCATTATCTTTCAGCATATTGTAATTGAAGTGCCCTGGGAGTAAAAAAAAAAGAATACTACTCACTTCTGTGAACTGCAGAAAATCTAACCTGACAACCATAGTTAATAACATGTTTTCAGAGGCATTTCTAGCGGTCACCTTGAATTTGTGACAGCTATATTTTCTTAATGGTATTTCTTCTGAGTTCAACTGGACTGGTTTAGCTCTATTGAAAATGTTTTGTCTCTCATCCAAGATACTTCTTTAGTTCTAATAACTGGTGAGGGAAACTGGAATTGTCCAGTTTCCCTCACCAGTTATTAGAACTGAGAAGAACTACCCAGAAGAGCGATGACCTGGGCAAATGTGAACATACACAGGAAACAGCTATAATTACTGATCAGTTTCAGGCACACAATACTCAAGTCAGATCATCTGTATGTATATTTAGTCTTATGGTTTCCTATGAGAGGAGAGATTTGCAAATCTGTGTATTAGCAAAGTCTGGGATCCCCCCCCATATCAGCTTCAGTAGCTTTAAAACACAAGCCCTCATTTTTGTTTGCTCTGAATAGAGTTACTTATTCACATATGAACATCACTATTTTACTGTTGGTGTGTTTCCAGTGTTTCAAACTCAGACATGTCATGTGTGACTGGTTATCTGAGCCGTCATACTTCATCAGCACCTACATGGGCGTGGATCCATGCATACTGACAAACAATGGAGCACAATAGGAAACATTGTGTTCTCCCTTCAGCGTGCAGGAAAGAAACTGTTGCTAGTAAACAGAAGCAGTGGCCATTCCACTGCTCAGGTAGATCTTTTTTTCATTGTCCATGTGGTCCAGTCACCTAAAACAACAGTCTTTCTCTCCTTCAGCTGCCTGGGAGGATCTATGAGGATCAAGTGACACAAAGAGTCATTGCCCAGGCTGGAGGCTTTTGGTCATAGCTAGAAGTTGGTTCCTGGTCAGCACATGCATTAGGTCCATTCAATGGCTCCATCTCACATGTCTCCAAAAATGGTTTCTCCAGAACATGAAGGACCCTGTTTACCTGCGACACAGGGCAACAATTCTTAAAGCAAAAAGAAAACTTTAAAAAAAAGTTTTTATATTTTATAATTTCTATTTCATCATGTTTTCCTCATTAAGGATCTGCTGGTCTCCAGTAGTTACAGTTCAGTCATGTTTCAGTCTTTGTTTTCTTCTAGTTGTAAACTTATTCATCATTAATGCTGAAATTTAAAGTATTATACCGCAGATCAGACCAGCAGCTGATTTAATGAGTCTAGATAGCTCAGTGGAGATCTTAGACTTAAGCTATGATTTTTGCTGACCTCAGAGAAGTCTCCTCTTTCTGCAGCCTGAATTGCCCTCTGGGCGATGTAGTTTCGTAGCACGACTCGTGGGTTGGCATTGTTCATCACATTAAGGCGCTCTTTATTGAGAAGAGACATTTCACTCGTACCATCATCCTCCCTGGCTAAGCGCTTTCTGTAGAACATAAGAAAATATGTACCCACATATCCACATGTATATATTCAACCAGTCCTGAAGGTTTATAGAAACAACTGAAATAAAAATTATTGCCTGACAGTAAGAAAAACCTTATTAACCAAGAATAAAGTTAATTTCTAACTGCTGGACATCAACAACACCACATGCTAACATACTACACTTTACCAGGGAGTCCATATCTCTGTTTTTTTCTGCTCACCTGTATCTGCTAACCCAGCAAATCCAGTCGTCATGCTGCTTTTCCTTAAGCTTATCTTGATTTGTCTCAAGCAGCTCTTTTAGTCGGCCCATGCGTTCCAGCTGCTTAAGCACATCTGGCCTGTCTGCCACCATTTCAAACATAGTTGGGTTGGTCTGCGCCATGGACAGAATCATCGCTAATTCACTGAAAACAGGAAAGATAACAGAGCAAGGACATGTGGCTGATAGTGACCATGAGTGATCTGCCTCTTTGACCTATGTAAACCCTGCCACATAAAAATACACTTGACTTACACATTGTCTTGGTAAATTTTTTGCCCAAAATGCTTGCATGTGAAAGAAAAAGTAAATTAGACATCATATATAGGGAATGCATACACCTCTAATCTAGATTGATACTCCATTCAGTGGGAGTATATGGTGGGGCAGGTTAACTATGTTTTCACTGTAGCTGCTTTATGAAATATACAATATAACCAACCACCATACACCACCTCACCGGTCTTCCATAGTTGGCTTATTAGCCACCTTCAGCTCCTTGATAGAGGCACACTGCTGGAGGATGAGGTCCACTACTGCACCCACTGTGGACCTTTCACTCTGGCTCTCCTCAGGCCAAGGGACTTGGCTCAACAGGCGGAAGGTGTTGGTGAAATCTGCACCTGGAGTGGCACAATATTTAAAAAGCATAATTAGAAAAAATTGCATCACTTTATTTGTTTCTCAAACATAACATCTCATATCATAATATTTTTTTCCTGACCTATCTATATTATAAAAGCCAGGTGACCTCTGTGTGCATTTTTGTATGTTGGTATGTGTGTCTTGGAATCCACACAAATCTAGAAATAGCTGCTGCAGTTTGTCATGCTTATGTAGTTTTAGCTAAGAAACAGACCTGAGAAAACGGCAACTTGATTGGACCAATATTTTAGGAGGTAATTTTGAAATTCAATAGCTTTACAGCCATGTTGCTATACCCAGAATGCTTTGGCGGTGACTGCTGGAAAAGTGCGATACAGCATGGATGAATACAAAACAGCATAAAAACTATCACTTCTAGAAGCTGTGGATCCTCATGGGTCAGCGTGCTAGTCTGATTTAATTCTCAGTACCAGTGTTGTGCATGAGCTGCAGCAGGTCTGATATGAGCTGATTATCCTCTGGCTCTTCTTTTCTCACAAGGCCCAACTTCTTCCGCATAAAAGACAAGTAGAAAGCTTCAAATGTGGGCATAAATTCATCCAGGATTGCCCCTGCTTCAGTTGCACTCAGCTCAGAACCTAAAGCTTCAGCCAGGCGAGCTAGGTTCCAGCGGCACACAAATGGCTGGGCTTGATATGAATAGCGACTCCTTTTGTCCGAAGCATTGCAAACAAACTCTGGATCAAACCTGGCAAATAAATGAGGGAATTTTGTAATAAAATATAGAACAGTAGAAAACACGTGGCATGATTTTTGACTTTGTTGGAGTTACTGAATGATCATCTCCTGCTCTCACAAGAAAATAATAACAGTATAGTCAGAACCACATTTACAGCTTGAAATAAATTAAAACAGAACAATGTAATAAAATCAGTAAGAAATAAAAGATAACTTTACTCTAACCTACCTACCTGTCCATGAAACCAAAAGGTCCATAATCCAGAGTAAGACCCAACATGCTCATGTTGTCTGTGTTCAGAACACCATGGCAAAATCCAACACACTGCCACTGGGCCACAAGCTTAGCAGTTCGCATCATCACCTGATGACAAACATACAACAACATAAAGAATCAAAATGAGGATGATTCTAAGCAAAATGTTCAATGAGGGGGCATTAAGCTTATAACAGTGGTAGTATACATACAGTCGCAGAAAAATTATTAGACCACCTTATGTTTTCTTCAATTTCTTGTTCATTTTAATGCCTGGTACAACTAAAGGTACATTTGTTTGAACAAATATAATGATAACAACAAAAATAGCTCACATTAGTTTGATTTAAAAGCTGATATCTAGCTCATATTCCATAATTTTCTTGATAATAACCAAAATCACATAAGTTCTTAAATCAATAGGTATGGCATTGTATTGACAAAAACAGTGCTTTTATTCATTCCATGTTTTCTTTTCTGTTCATTTTAGTCAAATGACACAAACAGGAGTTAGTACTTGATTGCATAACCATTGTTTTTGATGACTTTTGATGGTCTAATATTTTTTTCCTTGACTGTATCTACAAATATTAGTCCAGTTCATTTGTCACCTCTCTGAAAAAAGCAATATTTCTTTTTTCACGGTTGCTATCTTGAATGTCTGGGTAGAAAGTCTCAATGACGTAATCCAGCAGCTGAGCACGGATGTCACACCGTCCTGCACTCGGACCCTGAAGACCTGAGAAATCATCTCGTCCCAGGAAGATCTCAAAAGATCCAAACCTTTGAAAAAAGGAAAGACAGTCTGAACCACATATTTCTAGATGTTGAGGTGAGTGCACACATTTGAGCTACTTTTCGCATTTTAAACTTAACTAACTTAAGTACACTTAAAAAAGATATTTTACAATCCCTTTAAATATACCTATATTTTCTAGAAAAAAAACATGATAGTTTTTGCTTTTAATTTTAGTTTACCTGATAAAAGAGGGAGCAACACGCATCACAACAGAGCATCGCTCAGCAATTCGCCGACCACTGTTGAGAGGATCTCTGTTGACATAGAGGTCAGAGGTCACAAGTGAGGCTGCACGGGTGGTGGGTATACCCAGAGCTGCCATGGCTTCACTGCACAGAAACTCTCTGATGCTGGAGCGAAGGACCTTCCTACCATCCCCATCTCTGAAAAAAAAAAAGGGGTGACACAGATATATTGTTGAGTCAACACCATTTAATCATGGCTATGAATAGATATATCATTTCTCATTTTAATACAACTACAGACAGAAGAAAACCTGCAACATGTCATAGATGTCCTCTGATGAAAAGTGTGACAAATTTGTGCTCAGTTCAAGTGAGTTTCCACATTGCAATACAACTCAGTATTTTTCTAACTTGGTAGAGTTTAGTTTATTTGCATACTACATAAAATAAGATGATTAAAAAACATACACATCTCCCTAAAAAAAATAACTGGTCCTAAAAGTCACAGACTTACAAATTAAAAAATAAGGAAAAAAATGCAATTTACACTTAAGAGGTGAGGTACAAAATAAGGAAAATACACTGCTTCCTAAAAAGTTGGGATAACTTTGCTGTCATACACATTTCTCTTTTTTATTACTATACATATGTATTTACTCTCAGCTGGAATGTTTTATTTCTTGCTTTGTCATATTCACAGTTTGGTTCCTGTTTTACTGTTTGCTGATTATATTAAGAAGCACTGGATTTACTGTAAATACCAGTTGGCAGAATCATTTTGATGGGTCTGGTATGTAACACACTGTTGTGTCAAAATCAGCATGAAGATGATATTAATGACACTGTTGTCCATGAAGCTGGAAACATGTTTTTTCTACACACATTTCTCTTTTTTCCCTAAATACACATCAGTAATCACCATGATTACATACTGAGTCCCAGTTACACTTAATGTATCAAGAATAAATCACAATGTCACAATTATTTCATGAGAAAAGGTCAAAAATATTTTATCCCAACTTTATGGGAAACATTGTGTATGTATGTTCACTGTGTAGAGTTCTTTTCAGAAGGATAATGCAAATATTGCATGAAGTGGCATGTATAGATTTCTTAGAAGTCATCATTTTAAAAAAATCTTTTGGATCAGGACAAACTTTGTTAGATAAATGGGTTAAGTAGCAGCTCAGGCAGTATTCCAATACTTTCCAAGTGTGTCTACAATATGAACTGTGCCAGTTCTCTTAAATGCATTGTTGTGTACTATAGTACATACTACCATGGGAGTAAGGCTCATAAAGAAGACAAAATGATGATTTTATGCATACCAGAATACGTCAGTAAATAAGTCAGTAAACTGAAGTTATAGGCCACTGGTGAACACGTTTAATGTGTGCCAAGCTGTTAATCTCATAAGCAGCTCTCCTTGTGTTAATGCACTCACATGCCATGTTGTGCAAGGCAAGGAATTCTGCCACGTCACTTATTGCATTTTTATTATTGGGTAAAAACATTTCATTATCTATAATAATTATTATTAGTATTATAATTATTTTCCATCGTCTAAGGAGTCTATGAAAGGTAGTTCAAATGGCTGTCTGTCTAAATCTCAGCATACATCAGAGGTTCACATCTGTAGAGTTTACCTGGAGTAAGGAGTGACTCCTGCACCTTTCAGCTGAACCTCCCATCGTCCCCCGGCTCCCCCCTCCACCTCCCCCAAGTACATCACCGCTCCATCTCCCAGTTGACCCGCAAACAGGCCGAACTGGTGTCCGCTGTAGCAGTGCGCGGCCGGTTCCGACCCGGGCATCCTCCTGGAGCCGCTCAGATAGTCCGCGGCCAGAGGGTCGGACAGCACCGCCTGCGCACTGAGGCCGAGCAGGGCCAGGGCCGACCCCGATACGGACACCAGGGTGGGCCTGGGCAGGGGCTGAGGAGCCCGGACTCTGGAGAAACAGGCCCCTGGGACCGTCCGGGACCCCTGCACCTCTGACTCATCCACCGGCAGCTTCTTCAGGACGGTGTTGTGGAAAGGAAGACGTTCCAGAGCCGTGGACGCGCAGCCGGAAGCCTCCATGAGGACTGGAGCCGGTCCGGGTCAACAGAGCTCTGGGTGTGTGCGTGGACTCCCCGACACGTCCAATAGTCCACGGAACATGGATCAGGTGTGTGATAAGCGCCTGAACATGACACGGAGGAAAGAGCATTAGTGGGGTAAACCAGAGCTCCAAGAAGCTCGGCCCCTATGACTGCAATCCTCCAAAACAGATAAATAAAATAAAACAGAGAGATGACATTAAAATGAAAAAAAAAAGTTTTTAATTATTAACAATAACGAAAATAATAATGCTTACACATATATACAATATTCTAGCACCTTACATTTAAATATAAAACCTGAATAAGCACGGCAGTAGAAATAAAATAAATATTATTAAATAAAAAAAGAAAACAATGAACACTTGAGGGAAAAATCTAATAAAATAAAACAAAATAAGACCGGTCACTGAGGGTGTGAGAAATTTCCATTTACAATATGATATTTAATATTCATTATGATAATGACTAATTTTTTTGATATGTGATTGGTCAGACTGTCTTGACAGCCATATGGACAAATGTATTCATGAAATGGTGTGATGTGTTTCATTTCAACGCCAAATGTTATTTAAGTAGTAACCAACAGGAGCAAGAATATTATGAGATCATTATTGTTATTATTGCGATGTTAATTTTTGTATTTCTTATGCAGTTATGGCAAAACTAAGACTTAATTTTGTCAGTGAATGAATGATAAGACTTTCTTTCAATAACAACTGGCAGGAGAAGGTCAACTTTTCGACGCAGGTATTTTTGTACAGCGCGGAAAAATTATTAGACCATCAAAAGTCATCAAAGACAATGGTTATGGAATCAAGTACTAACTCCTGTATGTTATGTATCACGTAAAACTCTTAGGAACTATTTTGTTGTTATCATTATATGTGTCCAAACAAATGTATCTTTAGTTGTACCAGGCATTAAAATGAACAAAAAATTGAAGAAAACATAAGGTGGTGTAATCATTTTTTCCGCGACTATATGATAACAATTGCGTTGAATGTCCAGCAGGTGGCAACAAAGAGAATGAAAGCTGCAAAATGTGACTGTAGAAGAAGACGAAGCCCCTGACAACAAATTAAATGCACACAGGGAGCTTATTGTATACACTCAATCTGTAAGTGCACCATGCATGGGCTGGTTGGTTTATTGGTTTAGTTTGTAGTGGCTCTTGTGATTTACATGAGCCTCTGCAGAAACAGCTCGATAGTTGGACATCTGGCTAACAGAGGCTAACAGCAGCCAGTCAAACTTTACACGGCATTCGAGAAGATGGACTCGGGTGTCTTCACGGCCATTTCGAAAGGTTGGTTTGGTAGCGATCAGACAAATAATAAACGTAAAAATTAGTGGTGAAATATTTAGCTGGACAGAGATACATTTACGTCAACTCAGTGATTCAGCTCTATCTTATCTAGCCTAGGAAGCTAGCAGAACCTCCAGTCTTTCAACTTGATATTGTTTTAAAATATATCACAGCTCAAGGCGTGTGTTAAATCCATATTGAACACATTTTTTCCTGTCAGAGCATACAAGATTGGTAAAAGTGTTGCTAGGTCGGCTGTGAGAGACATTGCTGTTGCTGAACATACGCTCAGTGTTGTCATTGGAGTTGCATTCAAAGCACATTACTGTTGTTGCATTGCTGTAAATGTTGTTAATAAATAATATTTCTAGTAAAAAAAAAAAACGACAAAAAAACGCATGAGATCCTCAGGTTAATTTGATTTATTTCAAATATTAGCAGAATTTATGCAAGTTAAAAATGTAAAAATCATTCATTTATCCTCGAAAAGGAGGAGAAGAAGAAAAACTTAGCCACCTCCATGTCTCATCGTCAAATAACATATTAACGTTTTAAAAACTCACTCCTGTCGTTAGACTTCAAGCCAGGACAATTAACAAAATAGGCCTATACCAAATTATAATAAACTCATTCGACATACACCACCATAAATGTGCTTTGCTTTTATTTTTCACACATATTTTTGGTTGATCGAACCAGTATATTCATGGTGGTCTTTCCATGGGTAACAGTTAACCGTTAACATATAATAATTATATACCAACAATGATAAGAAAACTACAATACCACAGATGGTAAAGAACAGCAATAATTAGCCTACATGCCAACTATTAGGACAAAACATTTCATCTCTCCAGTACTGCTCATTGTAATGTACAAGTAATGAAAATGAGTGCTTAGATAAAGCTGGAGAGATATCTTTTTTGTCTTTAAGCCTGGGTGTCTTTCTGCTTTTAGGAGACCCTCTACCTCTGGCCTCACTGCACCTCCTGGTTCCTCCTTTTCAGTTAATATCAGCCTCCATGTGGCAAGTTCTGAAGAATCAAGATGTCAGTAACTACTGGAGAGTGGCTGAATTTGTCTCTCTGGTGGTGGACATGGTCCCAGAGCTGCTCATGGTCAAACACAGGACACAACTAAACCTGGGGTTAAGAGCAAAGGTGAGTACCTGACCACAAGGACACACACACTTGTGTGTGAGTTCACACTTATCATTTTTGTTAAATAGTTAGGGCGGTACAGTGGTACAGTGTTTAGCACTCATGCCTCACAGCAAGAAGGTCCTGGGTTCGATTCCAGCACCATGACTGGTGGGACCTTTCTGTGTGGA
>JAPTGZ010000005.1:46495301-46505978 GCA_029814645.1 Fowleria isostigma
GTGATTGGTTGTTTGTCTCTATATGTCAGCCCTGCAATGAACTGGCGAAATGTCCAGGGTGTACCCCACCTTCGCCCTTCAGTAGCTGGGATATACTCCATACGACCCCCGTGACCCTAATGAGGATTAAGCGGGTTAAGAAAATGAATGAATGAGTATTTTTTTATTCTTTTTACTTTCATTTTTACTTCATCTAACTTCACCATACTACATTTCTTAACCTAATTGCTTATTTCTACTCTGATATATTTTTATTGCATAGTATTGTTGCTCGTTCAAAAAAAAAAATTAAAGAAAATTTAGTATTTTCACCGCTGAGATTACCAGTGCAACAAAGTCAAGAAGTTGATTTGTCACTGGGTCTAATTACATGAAGAACAAGTGCAAACAACGGCCCACACTCAACCTGCTGAAGATCTGTCGATCTGATTAGCAGCGTAATATTCCAAATTGTGACTGCCATACTTAAGTACAATAAATACTAGATACTTAACCCTTGTGTGAGGGTTGCCCCTCCCACACACTGACTGAAGCTGCCAGCTGGGGCGTGGCCTCACATCTCCGCCCTGGCCAGTACCAAGAAGAGTGGAGAGCTTCCATTTTTTTTTATTAAAATGTATTAATTTGTTAGATTTGATTTACTAATTAAATTTCATTTCCATTAATTATTTACATATTGATTGACGTTTAAAATCTAACTATGTATTAAGTTTATTTAATTGTTGTCTAGTGTTAATTGATTTAGTTTAGTTTCCCCCTGTGTGTGTTATTGGTCTGATCAGCCAGTTTATAACCCCCTGTGTTTTCTGTGTTTGTTGGTTCTTTTGTCTTCTGTGCTAATTTGTGTTAAGTTGTAGTTAGATTAAGTTTTTTCTGTTAAACCTTTTTGATATGTTGACTTTTTTGGGCCCAATTTGTTATGGTTAAAACTATGACTTTTGGCTAAATAAAAGCCGTTAACTTTTAATTCACTTTGTGTGTTCCTTGGCGACCATCAGTCCCTTACACCTTGTATGGTGTTACGGTCTGTGGGACCTGTTTTTATTTATCATTAAAAAAATAAATGACACGTAATTATTTTTTAATGATTTTTTTTTTCCTCTCATGTCTTGATTATGTTACATTTTATAAAAAAAAAAAAAAAAAACTAAAAACAAGTAGCACTATAATTACTTCCGCCAAAGAGGCTGTGTTTTCACCGGCGTTTGTCTGTCTGTTCGCAACTTTACGCAAAAACTACCGGATTGAATTTGATGAAACTTTCAGGACATGGTGGAAATTACATAAGGAACAATCAATTAGATTTTGGGAGTGATCCAACATTTCATTCCCGTTCAAATGTGCTAATTAGGTGCAAGATTACTCGCTTGCTATCTCCCTCTGCCACTCACACACGCCGAAGGAGTCGTACCGGGGATGCGTAACGAGCAATGGAAAAAAAGTGTCCGGAGTTGTTGCTGTCGATGGTAAGTAATAACACAAATACATTCACAGAAATAAAGTTTTTAAATGGTTATGAGGGAAAAAAGAAGGAGCCCAATCACACCCATCCACAAACAGGACACTCCCACCACGTGCTCCTCTGGGAGGGCTCCGATGCTCCAGGGTGGAGCAGAGTCTACTTGCTAGTGGATCTGCACCAGTGTACGCCGGTACTACAGTTCAAATGCGCTAATTCGGTTCAAATGTCTCTGCGCTTCACTGTGTGGGGAAGGGGGGCAGATATGGGGCAGTCTGTGTCTGTCGGTCTGTAAGCAACTTTACACAAAAACTACTGGACAGATTTTGGGGAAATTCTAGGATTCTTTTAAAGGATTCTTTAACACTGGGAGATAGGACCATTTTCAGTATTTGTGAATAAAACTCCACCAAAACAAAAAAAAAAAGTCAGGTCACTGATACAAGTAAATGTAGGATTATTACTTTGGTGTGAGTCACAATATGGGGGAACTATCATGCTTGGCGGAGGTCTGCGCTCTCCGAATGCTTTTCTAGTTCATAAATGTGATCTAGCAAGGGCAAAAGAAAAACATTAAACATATATGCTTTTATATTGCTTGTCAGTGGAATGACATAAATGTCTGTTGAGTATTTTAACATAAAACTGTTTGCTTATATTGAATTAATACCCATAAATGTATCGGGTCCACCACACCCACAAACACTGGTTGGATAAAAAAATATGACCACACAAGGGTTAAAGACTCTAACTTGAGTAGCATTTCAGCTGGTGTGGTGAACTTCTACCAAAGTAACTGTTTGGTAGGGTACCTATACTTCTACTCAAGTGTGACTTTCCAGTACTTTATACAACATTTCTAGGTAAAACAACAAAGTCCAAAAAGTTCACCAACAAACGTGTGACATCACTGCTGCTACCTGTACTCTTCTATGGGGTCTACGTATGGTCTATGTTGTCAGTGTGATGGTCTGACCTCTGTGTTGACCTTCTCTGTGAGGGTTGGACTCAGTTGGGTGGGGGGGTGCTGCGTCGGTGGGCTTGGCCGTGGCTGCATGGCAATCAGTTGGACCTTGTTGGCCTGACGACGAGTCCCATCTGAGGAGCCACGTGACAGACGGTCGACATGATCGAAGATGGAGGAGGAGGAGAGCAGCTCATCTGGACCACTGCCCGATGGAGCAGCTGGAGGAGGAGGGGGCAGAAGATAACTCACTCAGATACAGAGCTCTATCACATGAAAGAACTTGAAAAGACTATTTAAAATACGAACATACCCATTTTGCTCCTTCCTGCAATAAAACAAAAAGACAAGAATATTAAAGGTTTGTAGAAGCAGAGAAAAGCTGTGCTTCCTGACTTTCTTCAGCTTTACTATTTATGCATATATTGATTAGATTTATTAATAAGTATGACTAACAAAACTAGCTCTGAAAAGTAAAGACAAAAAAACATTGTTTTTTTAATACATATTCATGTTGTGTTATCCATGTTATTATGGCTGTACTGTTAAATACATTGAAGTAATGTTCAGTTACAAAAAAGGTAAGTGAAAGGTTAATTTGATAAGTTCAGTTGAACTGCACATCACATATTTAAGGACAAATCATAAGTATTCATAAGGATTATTTTATTTAACCACATGAGGAACTATCATAGAAGACAATTATCTGGGGTCAAATTTACTAAGTAGAGCAAATGAATAATAACAATAATGAAAACAATAACAACAATAAAAACATATGCAGACTAAAGTGGCCCATTCTGCAGATGATGTAATGAAAATACAAATGTTTATGAACACAGATACAATCATGTAATTTCAGAAATGACTGACAGTCTTCCAAGAGCAGCACTAATGTTTTGCAGATTTTACAAACAAGCAGACCTGATGATAGAACAGGTAAAATACAATCAACACATAGTGACATGGATCAGTAATACTGTACTGGAGGGACCACTGTGCATTAACAATACCCCTGAAAAACAACAGGAAAATCTGAAATCTACCAGACTTCATGTATTTCATGGAATTTTGTCAGTGTGAAAAATTACATGAACACACTAATATTAGAATAAGAGTGTCTAAAAGCCTGTTTGACAGCTTCACACATTATCAGCCTCTACACTTCCTCCTATTAATGACCTGAAAATATGCCTGTGAACATACTGGAAAAGAACATAAGGCTACAAATGACGATTTACAGTATTGGGTATTTTGTTAGTTGCTCCAGCTTAAGGTTTCAGCTGATGTTTGATTGATTTTCTCAGAAAATCAAGAATAATGAAGCTTGGCTAAAATTTGTAAAATGAAAACTCCTAAGAATACAATACAACCAGGCCACCTCACCTAACCCTAATTTTAAAGCCTTCTTAGAAAATCCAACTGTAGTTTTTTAACACTGAAAGAGGGTTCGCAGTGACATAAGCTGTCTGTAAATCTGGCCTCTATTGTGTAAAACAGATATTCTCAGAATTCTTACGCTGATGATGCCTCACTATATCTCACCATTTTTAGGTGTCTTCCTGTGCTGTTTCCCCTCACTAGGCGTGGCTACAGGCCGGGTGCTCTCCTCTGCCGACTCTCTGCCACTGGACTGGTCACTTCCTAATGAATCGCCGTCTGATGGACTGAGTCTACACACAAAACAAAAAATAATAATACAGACAGATGATCAGAATAAATGCAGTTTATTCATTTGCAAGATTTAGTAGAGGCCAGTGTCCCTAATTTAAGAATGTCAGGATATTTTCATATAATGATGACATATTTAACATTTTCTATCAGCCTGAACAAAAATATTGAATTATTTAGCAAATAAAAGTTTGCCTTAATGAAACTCATGAAAGATTTATAAATTTCAGAATTGAGACATTTCTTAAACAACAAAAAAATCAACATGCTCTGCTTTTTGCCATTGTTTGTTAATGTACTCCAGTTGTCTGTGGAATGACAGTATCTTTTACAAAAATAATACAATTTCATATTGCTGACTACACTCTATAGTACTGACTTTGTTATATTTATTTTATTAGTCTACAAATTATTTTATTCCTTTACTTTAATCTAGTTTTATTGTTATTTTAGTTGAGCGAAGGGAACTTGCAAAGGAAGGATTCAATTCCTCAGCTTAACCACTGTGTTTCTGCTGTGTATATGACAATACACGTCTTGAATCTTGAATATCTTCAATCAAGAAAGAGTGTTTATGAAACATACTTTGGGTCCAGTCAGTCTAGTGTGAGGTTTGACTCTGGGGCTTAGATGAGTGACAGTTTTCATATGTCTGTAGAATGGTTTATACAGTATGTCTGACCTGCCCCTGCGGCGGCTGGACCTGGCCACTTTAGTGGACGATCCTTTAGATTTGGGAGTGTTGAGGTCTCCGCCATCAGAGGGCGTGGCCTCTTTGACGGGGGCAGGCAGCGGACCGGGCTCCTGGATCACCATGATGTCGTCTTTGCTGTGCTGACCCAGGTGGAGTTTGGCAAAGTCGAAGCCTTTAACACTGGGAGCCTGAAGCTGAGGGAGCACACAGAGCCGTCAGAGTGGAACTTACAAGAGATCAGATGCAGCACTTCTGTTGACCTCTGACCTTTTGCCGCTGCTGGATGGTGTTTATGGCATCTGGCTGGAACTCCAACTTGTCTGAGCCACACAGCTTCCAATAAAGGATGATGATGATGAAGACAGCCAGAAGGACAGGGACAACCACACCAACGATCAGCCAGATACTGCTGCTCTGAGTCTCTGAGGGAGGCACTGATAGTGTCTCCACAGCTGGACAGGCGAGAGACAGGAGAGAGACAGATGAGAGATGGACAGGTAAAGGACAGGCAAAGGTCAGGCAAAGGTCAGGTAAAGGACAGGCAAAGGTCAGGTAAAGGACAGGTAAAGGACAGGTAAGGGACAAATAAAGGTCAGGCAAAGGTCAGGTAAAGGGCAGGTAAAGGACAGGTAAGGGATAGGTAAAGGACAGGTAAGGGACAGGTAAAGGATAGGCAAGGTCAGGCAAAGGTCAGGTAAAGGACAGATAAAGGACAGAGATCTCAGTTGGAGGACAAAAAATATAAAGTGATCTTACGCTGAGCGAGTGGTCTCTGGACACGATGTCCAAGGACAATGGCAGCTCTCTGAAGGTCTAGTCGGTTCAGAGTGGCTGCAGTCGCTTCAGCAGGGATCCGTTCACCCCCTGGACCCTCCACAAAATATAACACCTCCAGGGGGCGCTCTGGCCCCGACAGCCTCGCCACACGCACCACCTGAAAAACAGCCCGTGATGTTTCTGTCATGCTCACAACATAGTTATCATTATTTTCTGAACCCGTTTTATCCTCACTAGGGTCACGGGGGTCGCATGGAGCCTATCCCAGCTACTTAAAGGTGAAGGCGGGGTACACCCTGGGTATGTCACCAGTTCATCACAGGGCTGACATATAGAGACAAACAAACACTCTCACATTCACACCAATGGACAATTTAGATTAACCAAATAATTTATCAGTGCATGTCTTTGGATGGTGGGAGGAAACCGGAGTAACTGGAGAAAACCCACACAGACATGGGGAGAACATGCAAACTCCACACAGAAAGGTCCCACCAGTCAACATAGTTATCATATTCATTAATATTGAACATGGATTCTGCAAGGTTTGAACAGAAATAGAAAACAAACCAGTCACAAAAAAGTAACGCTCTCTGTGTTAATGTTTTTGTATATATACTGTCTGTTGAACCAGGGTCTCAACACTCACATCATGTAAATGTGTTTACCTGTAGACTGTTGTTGCCCACAGCTGTAGCTCTGGTATAGCGCCTCCTGACTCCACTCAACCCCTCCTCCAGCAGCAGAGCCAGACGTCTTTCTAGTCGGGCTTTAAAACTTCTCTCAACCACCAGCTGCTCCTGAACACCCAGCAGGACTAAAACACAGACATGAAGTACACATTATAGAATACACATTATAAACCTCTACATAATATCTGTCACAGGCTGTGCTGTATTAATCGATTAACCTCATTATTGTATCTGACTGAAGAGTCCTACGATTAATCTAGCTAATCCAAATTTTAACCATATTCTTCTCTTTTTCTACTTTCTTTTCCATTAACCCTTTAACTGCTTGCTGGACCATATGGTTTAGCACATTTTGAGTCACTATATTTCAATAAGTGGAGTACCTAAATTAACATAAGTGAGTCAACTCTACCACTTAGGGCGGAGTGTGTAATACTCCAAAAATCCTCCAGTTATTCAGTGGTAAGCAGCTTCACATCCCCTCCAATCAAGAAGTCAAAAGATGAAAATCACTAAAGACATTTTGGCTGTTTTTGATGAAAATATGAAAGCTATGAATATTTTTTGGGCATATCATAGTATAAGAGGCCTTCCCGGACATAATTATATTATTGGACACCACAAAAAACTCAAATTAGATATGTAATAATTTAAAAAAAAAACTTTATGGTAAAAGACCAATATGAAATAATGCATTTTTGTTCTAAAATCAGAACCTCTGTTCATCTATTGCTGCAAATATTAAACATTTAGTGGTAGTACATCATGAATATGTCACAAAAATTACATAATTTAAGTAACTTTTTACATTTTTTGAGTTGATAACAGTAAGTATGGTAAAAAAAAATCTAGAAATTACTCATCTAAGTAATTAAGAAATGCAAACAAAGTTTTTTCATCAGGTTTTTCTTGGTGGGGTAGTTAAAGGGTTAAAACATTTTCTAGGAAGAACATGTTACCAAAATAAGTGCAGATGTGTTCTCACCTGTACGGACCCAAGTGGAACGCAGGTGGTGAGATGTGTTAAGCTCAGGGTAGTGGAAGGCTGTGGACACAAACGCATTTGATATATGCTCATTTGGACAGACACTGAACACAAACTGCACATGGACAATGAGAAGATAAGAACACTGGTGTATGATTAAATATAGAAAACTGAGATAGTACAACGAGTTCAGCTCAAACCCTGTGAACAAAGTTAGGTCCCAAACAAAGTCCATGTCATTAATATTGCATGCTGAGTCTTGTTGTATAAAGGCATTTTACATTCCTCACTGAATTTAATGTGATTTCCGGTCTCACAGTTTTCTTCCTATTATAAAACAAAAACCCTCCATGCAAAAGGCTGGTCTGGTTGGTCAGTGCCTTGGTTAAGAACATCTGGAAATGCTGAGTCACTACTTTTTTTGACCACAATACATTTTGGTTTGCTTTATTTTAACACTCTAATAAACGTACTGGGGGTTGTTTTGTAAATTATTGCTCCACTGATACAGTTTTTGGGATAACCATAACTTTGGTTGAAAGGTGTGATTGATAGCTTGCTTAGCTGATGAGTCAGATTTTCAGTGTTTCTGTTCTTGTTTTTTTCGTTCTTGTAGCTATGATTCAAGAAGTTATACTGAGGTTTAATGTTATTTAAAGCTACAAAATTTTAAGCCAAAATCAGTAAAAAAAAAAAACATAATTTGTAAATAGAAATACATCTCTCTTGTGTAGCTCTTTCCTATTTGCAGAAGGAAGGTGTGAAAGGAAAGTTTCTTTCAGCACACGTAGATGAAATGGTGTGATTTTGTGCTGCTGTGGAAAACCGAAGTCTTGTCTAAGCTTCACTGTCGAGCCACAGAGTAGAGCACTAGAGTGAAATCAGACTGAATCTTAACAGCGATTGATACTTCCAGCTGTCAATCATTCCAACCCTCTAACTGTCTGAAAGCACCTATAAGTGGCTAAAACTTCCCTTCAAGGAGTAGATTTTCTCCATCCCAGTTTGGAAAGCTTCCTATGTCTTCTCAGACCACTTCTTGTATTCAGTCTGTGGTTTGTGCATGTTATTTCATCATGAGCATTGTCCAGACTTGGTTATGGTTACAAGTTGATAAACGTTCAGTTAAGAGGGTAGAAAATGAATGTTATAAAGAACAAAAGACATGCATGTATGTGTGTGTGTGTGTGTGTGTCATACGTTCTGCAATCTGCAGGACAGGAAATCCGATGTAAAAACTGAACTCCACAAGGCTGAGCTTCCTCAGGTGTTCGCTGACCTCTGAGCCGGGCAGATAGCCCCGCCCATCTCGTACCGCAAAGGTGATGTCAACAGGAACCTTTTGCTCCCCGAGCTTGGCTACGCCCACAGTGATGTTCAACAACTAGAAGCGAATGGACAGAGTTTGTATGAACAGTGTTGGGTGACAATTCTGAATATTGGCAGTTAATTGGTGACAGTGTCAACTGTAATGATGTCATAAGAGCAAATACTTAACAGTCACCTGTACAGTGACATTGCCGGTCTCGTGTGAACGCCTGCGAGTTTCGGCATATGCCATCAGGAGGCCCTTTTCCACCCGCTCACTGAAATTGCACAGTCTGACATCAATGTGGGTGGGAACAAACTGGAGCACAGAGTGGATCTGGTAATTGAGGTCAGGTATGGTGTAGAGCGGTGACACGGTAGGAACGGGGCCAGAGGTGCGCACTGGTTGACGGAGAGCGTTGATGACAGATATGGAGGTGTAAATCAAAGGTCCTGATACGACTCGGAATGCAAAACTGGATGGAGTTCTCAGGAACTGGTAAGAGAGCAGAGGGGGGGTTTCAATAATGAACATCAACAACACCAGTGTACATTCAGTCAAGTACAGAGCTAGACATCTGCTTTCATTAGGGTTTTCATGCAGTGCAGGGTTCCCTCCCTTTTCCACTGAGACAGTTCTAGGCCGGTTTTGAGTGGATGCCAATTCTCAAACCATTTCTTTGCATTTCAACAGCCAGCTTTTGCCCAGAAAAGCAGGCTCCAACATCAACACTATCTAGAATACTTGAGAGCTACTATCTTGCATGTTTTAGATGTATCCCTCTTCCAACACACCTGACAAATGATAAGCCTATCATCAAGCTCTGCAGAAGCCTGATAAGGACTGTCAGGTGTGCTGGAAAAGGGAAACATCTAAACATGCAGGACAGTAGCTCTCAAGGACCATGGTTGATGACCCCTGATCTAGAACCAAAAACCACTTAGATCAGGTTTTGGGGACAGAATAATTATGACCAACTTTGTGCCAGCTTTTTAAAAAACAGAGCTAGTGCATCTCCTAGTGTGACAAATTCAAAGAACCTCAGTATGGGCATAAAACATCAGTGCAGTTCAATGTCTTTGCGTTGAAAAGGAATGTAACAACATCCAATAGTGATGGCTCGCTGGCTGTTCAGCTGTTCTCCCTTCATGGCAAGGTCATTTGTAATGTTTAGCGTTTATAACACAGATGGGAAGAATTAGTAGCTATGCTTGCTTTGGTAATATTAGCCAAACAACAACCAGGTAGTTAGCCAGCTTCGTAAGAATTACACTTTAGCATGTTACTTACTAACTAGCATGGGAATTCACACATTCTAGAAGCAGTAGAGTAGATAAAATGAACACACACAAGTTTTTTAGAACTTTTAGACTTGAATAAAGGTGAACTTGCTGAGTTCACCTTTATTGCTGAGTTTGCTGAGTTTGTTGGTGTCGGTGATGATAGTCGTTATTCATAGTTATCTTATATACTTGTTTGAAGCATTTTACATCATTGCTGTATGACTTCATTACATTCACATTAGTTGATGTGTGCACTTAGAGGTCTGTAGATTAAAAACGAAACATTGTAAGATTAAAATGTGAATAATCTTTGAAAAAAACTTTTTCCAAACATTTTCTGTATAACTTGCTGCTTAAATCCAAGAAATGTGAGAGTTATAAGGATTTGTTTGTAGAGTTTGTAACATGGGTGCTTATGGAGGAAACATAGTGTCTGTGTTTTTCTAACATTTTGATGCTGAAATCACAGAAATGTGAGAGTTCTGAAAAGTTGTTTGCATATTTTCTAACATAAAATCCAACCCTCTCCACTCTAAATCAGAGCAGGGATGATTTTCAGCCAATCAGGTGTCAGCATTTTGTTCCCCATGTATGTGTACAGGGTTTGGTGCTTTGCATCGTTGTGTAAAAAACAACTAATACCTCAAAAAGTATTGTTTTGTATCAATAAGCAGTTTTCACTGTCTGATCCTTGACCCAAAATACATAAGTACTCCAAAAGGCAAAGGCTAGTTCTGTACAGTTTTTTAATTATAAAGAAAACAAATGCGTGCACACACACACACACACACACACACACACACACACACACACACACACACACACACACACACACACACACAC
>JAPTGZ010000005.1:46528589-46540342 GCA_029814645.1 Fowleria isostigma
TCCCTCTTTCAGCACACCTGATTCAATTAATGATCAGCTCCTTATCCAGCTCTGCAGAAGCCTGATAATGATGTAATAGTTTCCAAGTGTGGTGGAAGAGGGAAATATCTAAAACATGTAGGAGACCGGCTCTCTAGGACCGGAGTTGCCTACCCCTGGTCTAGTTGATATATTAATCTCATTTGTGTCTCTGTAGATGGAACTGTGAACCAAACACAGCCAAGCACTGCATCATTAAATCATACTCATGACTATGGATCATCTTGGTTTGGTGAGTTCAAAGACTGTTGGACATCTTGGCATTTAAAGACGTGAAATGAAACATGCAGAAAATATGAATTGCCTTTTAATAAAACATCGTTTCTCTGATAAAATATGCATAGCAAAATGCACATTTAATTACTGTTATGATTATTGTAAACTTTTAATTTGGGCAATGAACAGTGAACTTAATACTATCTTTTTAAATCTATAAAAAGAAAAATGTGCTAAACTGATCGAAAACTGTTGATTTCCAATTAACTTTACTAAGGATTTCCATTTGTCATTCTAGTCTCCTGTCTTATTTGGACTTGTAAAGTGAACTGGTTCTTGTGCATTTATATTCTTTTAGAGAGCTGTGTTGTAGTTATAAGTTTTATTAAGCAAACATTTCATGAAGGTTACCATTTTGCTGTGACAGTAATTTGGTGTATACTTCCCAGGCGTCTCCATTTAGGAATATATTACAGCTAAAATTTGAGATGTATATTAAAATTATGATTAGCCTGTCAATTATTATGAAATTGTATTCTCATTCTTTTAATTTTAATCAATAATGTTTAGTTATGTTGGCAATGAGCAGGGCTAAACCTTTCTCCTTTTCAGAGCTGGCAGGAATCAGGTCCTTCCCTCCAGAAAATGAAGTGTTGTCCAGGATTATTGGGGGTAGAACGGCCTGGTCCCACTCGTGGCCGTGGCAGGTTTCTCTGCGGTTAACCACCATATCGTCCTGTGGAGGTGCCATCATTAGCCCGCTGTGGGTTATTTCTGCAGGTCACTGTTTCAAAAGGTGCAACTTCACAACGGCAGGAAAACTATAACGAGGCTTGACTGCAGATAAGTTCAGTGTGAATTCTTATGTTAAATCTGTTTTCAGGTATAAAAAGGCTTCTTTATGGACGGTTATGGCTGGAAAACATGACCTGGACAATTCTCATGAGGCTGGACAGCAGGTTAGGAATATTATATACTGAAAGGAATAAATGTTCAAATTATTTAAAAAAAAAAAAAAGCATTCAAGAAATGTGACATAACTGTTCTAATATGTTAGACTAGAGAGGCACCCTCTTACGGTTTTATAATTGGCTTTCAACAGTTTGTAATGAATGTACTCTAAAATAAGGGGTTTGCTCCTGCCCCATGCCCTACTTTAATGTTGGGTTTTTTCTTTTTGACTTGCAACAATGAAAATATGACCTCCTTAGTGGAGGAACTCTATTTATTTGGAGTTTATATTAAAATGCATCAATAATCAAATTATTGTATGAACATTTTTTTTCTTTTGATGGGGACAATGCAGTCCTGGGGGAAAAAAATTGGACCACCCAATGTGTTCAATTTCATTCCAATTTCAGAGCTGAAATCTACAATTTTCTACAGTTTTTTCTTGGCAGTAGCTAATCACATAAGTTCTTGCATAAATGGCTGTGGCATTGTATTGACGGTGCTTTTAGGTATTCCATGATTTCTTTTGTTTTTAGTTGCATGATACACACAGGAGTTGGTATTTGGAAGCATAACCATTGTGCTTGATGGTCTAATTTTTTTGATGTTGGGTATAAGCTTGCAGCTGATGTGATGCTAGTGCTAATTTTCAACTCCTGGCCCTGACTCGGCTTTTCTACAATAAATGATAAAGGGCGGGAAAACAAATGCAAGTAAATTGTCCATAATTACTACAGTGCAGTGAATATTTAGTTCTGGTGGTGAACATTTTAAGCCCAGAAATAGATTTTATTTCAAGTGGCAGTGAGTTTGAGTTTAGAGCTCTTACAGGAGAAAGCTGACTGTCCAAAAGTTTTGTAGAATGGGAGTTTGCAGTTTTGTTTAGGAGCCTTTAGTAGCTCATTGATATTGTTTATCAGTGTTCTTCTTTTTGAGTGTTTTAGTACTTGTTTGACTTCCCATCAGGTGGTCGGAGTGTCCAAGGTCATCTCCCATCCAGCCTACAACCCTCAGACAAAGGAGAATGACTTGGTGCTCCTGAAGCTGCAACAGCCACTTATTTTTAACACATACGTCCGACCAATCACTCTCCGGATGGCACCACTGCCTGTGTTCAGTAAATGCACCATCACTGGTTGGGGAGCCACTCGAGAACGTAAGGAGCTATTCCGAAAGACGATGGAACAAACTGAATGAGGGAATCTACATGTCAACTGTTTGTCTTTTGTCAGGTGGTCCTCGAGTTACCAGACTACAAGAGGTGAACGTGACCATCATGGCTTCTGACATCTGTAACAAGTACTACAACGGCAAGATCCGGTCTTCAATGTTCTGTGCTGGAAAGGAAGGAGGAGGAGTAGACGCCTGTCAGGTACAACACGCACAACCTTCAGGACCTCCCTTACTGTCCAGTTCTGTCCTTTCGTGGACTGATCAAACTACAGGCAAACTGGGTTTTTCCTCATATCAGATCTTTGTGGCAGCCTGTCTACATGTTTCCAAGTGATCAGACTGGATTTGTGTACCATATTTTTCAGACTATATATTCCTATACCAGCCAGAATACGGGGGGAGGGGAAAGTGCAACTTATACTCCGAAAAATACGGTAATCATGAGAAACGATGAGAATCAGGGCTCAAAGGTTTGCTCCGAAGACTTGTATTGGCTTCAAAAGCAGCAGTTCTCAAAGGAGAATTAAATGGTTTGACTTGATAATGAAGGGCCCAGTGTAAAGCGTTAATTGATCATACATCAGGAGTCTCCAATTCTGGTCCCTGAGATCTACTATCCTGCATGGCATATCCAGATGCCTGATGACAACTGTCCAGTGTGGAAACATCTAAAACGTGCAAGATGGATCTCAAGGACCAAGGCTGGTGACTCTTGATATTCATAAAAGCTCAGCTTAAAGTTGAGGGTTATTGTATCAGAAAGCTGAAGAAAAGGTGACTTTTGGTAAAATGTATCAACTGGCCATAACTTAAGCCCAAAAACATACTGGAGAAAAGGCTTAAGACTGAGGATGCTCAGTTTCTGTAGTGAGTATAGATCAGGGGTATTCAAATCCAGTCCTTGAGGGCCAGTGTCCAACAGGTTTTAACTCGGGGGTGTCAAATCCTGGTCCTAGATCTACTATCCTGCATGTTTTTAAATGTCTTCCAACGCACCTAATTCAAATGAAACTGTCATCCACCTCTGCAGAGTCCTGATAAGAACCGTAGTGTGCTGGAAATGGAAAACATCTAAAACGTGCAGGATAGTAGCCCTCGAGGACCGGGTTTGGGCAGCTCTGTTTGATTTTCCTCTTCCAGTACCTGGTTCAATGAATCAGCTCATCATCCAGCTCTGCAGAGGCCTGATAATGATGTAATGGCTTCGGGTCTGCTGGAAGAGGGAGGTATCTAAAATGTACAGGATACTGGCCCTCAGAGGGATTTGAATACTTCTGATCTGGAGGATCATCTAGGTTTCATTCAAATTGGTTTATGTTCCAGATGTTGCATTTCTGCGCTGGGATGCATATTTGAAGTTGGACCTCCAAATGTAGCTTGGACCTGAATTGTAAAAATCCATGTGGTGGTCTCATTCTGTTTCCATCTCATGTCAGGGAGACTCTGGAGGTCCTTTGTCTTGTTTCAATGGCAGCAGGTATGAGCTGGCAGGTTTGGTCAGTTGGGGTGTCGGCTGTGGACGAGCCAAAAAACCTGGAGTATACACCAAAGTGCAGCAGCATGCCCAGTGGATCGACGAGGTCATAAGTAAGTTTCAGATGAGCAGCGCCACAACTACTGATGATCATTGAGGGGAAAAATGTAAACAGAATCTGCTCCAGAGAAAAGGAAGTAACTGTTGATTGATCTACTGGAGACTAGTGGTTAAACTAAAACATGTATTTTACAGATGTCAAATCTTACTTTTGTATGAAGAATGCTTGTCTTATGTACAGATAATCTGGAGGACTCTACCACAGACGGCTCTACTGATCAAGGTGTGTTTTTATGAAATTAACATCAATCTCTAGCACATTGCATTTAGCCCATAAAGACTCAAACAGGTGACCAAAATCATCTGATCTAGATTCTTTACATTATGATCCACTAATCCTATCAATGCATGTAAATTGGTGTAAGATGCAGTTTGTTTCATGGTCATCAGATACAACCCATTGGGATGTTCAGAGGCTCTGTAGTTACTATGGAAACGATAATCTTCAGCGTCATTTTACCAGTAAAACCGATGGAGTTGGATCAATGGCAGTGGATGGACACACTGGGTTTATGTCCAGTTAATGATATATTGTCCTGAAATAGTCACTACTTCAGTGTTGGGTTTTGATAATAATCCTGAACCTTAATCTGAGCTTTAATAAACGTATGTATGACCAGTGAATTGAATATAGGAAAATACCACATTTTTTACTTCAATACAAAATGGGATATTTGAAGTGATAAATCACTTAAAGGTTAAAAATGGAGAGAAAATCCCTTATAAATGCCACAAAATTATCTCTGGGTCTTTATGGGTCAATAAAATTTGCAACACCTAAATTATGACAGTTTCAGTACCTTCATAGTGACTTATGTGATAAAGGACAAACAATCCTATTTGCAAATCTGCATGGGAAATGAATAGTGGATGTTTTCGGTTGGATGTGCTTGGTTCATTGTGCACGCAGTGATATCATTTGTCCATGTATAATGCGTTTTCACCTTGCTGACAGACGACGTGTGTGGGAAACCACAGAAGTCTAGGTGTGTGAGGAATCCAAGCCTCGCTGCGGTCTCTGTGTCCCAGGACGGTCCAGTGTCTGTGGTGAACGTCACTGAAGCGTGTCCCTTCACCTGGTGCTGGATGGTCAGTCTGCAGTTCAATGGGGAGCACTTCTGCAGTGGCGTACTGATTCACCCAAGATATGTGATCACTTCACAACACTGCGATGTCAGGTATGTGTAATGTTAACCCTTCAACGGCTTGCTGGAACACATGGTTTAACACATTGAGTCACTAGTTTAATAAGTGGAGGACCTAACCTATCTGAACCTAATTGAGCCAAGAAAGATGAAAATCACTAAAGATATTTGAACTGTTTTTTTTTTGGTGGAAAATATGAAAAATTTTTGGCATACCATAGTATTAGACATTTTTGAACATGATTATGCATTTGATACCAGAAAAAAACTTAAATTAGATATGTAATTTTATAAACATGCTCAACCAAATGGGTTTTGTCACTTTATGGTAAGTAGGAAAAATTAAGCAAATGCAAAATGAATGTTATAAAATCAAAACCTCTGTTCATCTATTGCTGTAAATATTAAACATTTTGTGGTATGTCATGAATATGTTTAAAGAATTAACTATGCAATTTTTGACACTTTCAGAGTTTAACTATGGTTAAAAAAAAAATAAATTACTCACCCAAAAGAATAAAAATACAAAAAAAAAATTTCTTGCTGGGCTAATTAAGTGGTTTAATACTACCAATCACTGTAAATCGCACTACAGTAATACTGCTACAGTGGAATAATAATCTTAGACATATTTCCCCCAGGATGTACCTGAGGACCTCAATTAAATGAGAATTTTTTTTTTTTTTTGGGGGGGGGCAAAACTAAGATGAAAAATCCCAAATCCTTAGAACCTTGGCTCTGACTTCTGAGGTTAATGGAAGTCTGTTTAACACATGCACGTTTTTTGAGTGACTGTTGATGAGTCCCCCCAGATTTTAAGTGGATCCAACTTCTGTGCTCAGAGATTATCAATTTTTGGCCCAAATGCTCCAACCCATACAGTGATATGAATTAATCTTGGTCCCTGCAGGGCTCTAGAGGACGTGGCAGTTCTGGGAATTCATGATCTGAGGTTTTCATCATCCCGTGTCATCCCTATTGACCAAGTGTTCAACTTGGGAGAAGGTCAAAGCTTCCCCCCGAAAGATGACCTGTCCCTGCTGCGCCTCAGCAGGCCCGCCAGACTTGGTACAGAATCTTTCCAATCTGATGGCATCAATGTATAAACCTAGACTGAAGAAGTTCAATTCTCTGCAGGCAGGAATGTTTGCACAATTTGTCTCCCTGATGAAGAGGAGGATGAGGAACTGGATGACGGCTGGACCTGCATTATCACTGGTTGGGGAGCCACTGAAGCTGCAGGTAACGTTCAGACTAACCAATGGAGACCCAGAGCTACATTTCCCAAATGAATTTCAGCGGATATTTAACCTGTAAGTGACTTCTCTCCTTTAGTATCTATTTTGCTTTTTTTTTTTCTACAAGTCACTGATCATGTAGATGTTAAAGTTGATGATTATAACAGAAAACTGAAGAAAGTGACTCAATCCAATCATTAACTGACCATAAACCCAGGGTCTATCCACTGTCAATTAAATTCCATTGATTTTACTGGAGACTCAATGTTGTAGGTAGATGAGTTTCCACAGTAACTATGAAGCCTCTGAACATCCAAATGGTTCATATCTGATGGCCATGAAAAGATGACTATTTTACACCAATTATTTACATGTATTGATAGGATTAGTGGATCAACAGGTATTGAACAGTTTACATCAGATGACTTTGGCTGTCTTCATCTTTACAAAGACCTGTAGACAACTGTTATGAACCTACAGACTCCTACTGTTGGTGTATTCATCATTCTGTTTTTGTCTGTGCACAGGAGCTGTAGATCCAAACCGCCTACATCAGGCTGCACTCACTCTGGTTAACGAGACCACCTGCAATGAAAGATGGGATTACAGGCACATCAGTGACGCCCACATCTGTGCAAATCCTGCAGGATCCACCTCTTGCATGGTATGTAGTTCAAGCATCCCTCTGAATGATGGATAAATCCTGATAGTAAATTTGTGGTTGAATGAGAAGTCTAAACATACCTCAAACACCCTATTGGCTAGTATATAATCAATCCCTCCTGATGTTTTGCACCATGCCAATACTTACATTCAACTAGTCCCATCTTCTCCATGAAACGCATGTTAATGTTCAGTAGTCGCATATATGGTTCTATAATACATTAGACTAAAATGAACCGGGTAGCCTTGTGCATCCCACATTTATACACATTAACTTTTCCCCTTGGATGCCTACTAGGAACAACCCATGTTATTAGGGCTACTCATCTGGTGCATCGTTTCTTTCCGGTGGCTACAATTGTTACTACTTAAACTTCAAGAAAAACTGAAAATGGAACCTTTTAATCCTGTTGGTTTGCCAAGTATGTAGGTTGTGGTCACCTCCACCTATCACAGCCTGTCATAAGATGGAACCCGTTCTAATGGTAAGATGACATCTTTAGTGATATAACAAAGGTGTCAAAACTTATCATTAAGGATACAGGGGGGCTGTCAATATGACCTTTAGGAAAAATGCATTTTTGGGGAGGTGGGGTAGTGCACTATAGGCCCCTGTGGCGCCGCCTAAGCGTTTGTCCTAATGTCCCTTTTTTTTTCCCCCTTACATTTACTTTTGAAGTAGTTTTGAAACCAGTGCTTTTACACTTTTACTAGAGTAAAAAGCTAAGTCTTTTTTAAATCTTGCAACTATAATTTGATGGCATTTTACTGGTCTGACACACTTGAGATTGAATTGACCTAAAATTATTTTAACATTTAATATTTTCAGTGTAATTTTTGTATTTCAATAATTCATCCTGCTGGCTTAGACCTTTTTGGCGGGCCAGTTTTGATTCATGGGCTGCATGTTTGAGACCCCGGCATTAGACCTTAAACAAAATTGAGACCATGTTTACTCTTGGTGTTTCCTTTAGAGAACATGGAGGTAGTTTGTGTGGCATACTGTTTGTTTTCTAATGGAGTTTAAAGTGTGGCTTCACGTCTGTCCTCAGGGTGACTCTGGAGCTCCTCTGTTCTGTCGGAAGCGTGATGACTTCTTCCTGTTTGGTCTGACTACATGGGGCAACAGACTCTGCAACACAGACAAACCAGCAGTTTTCTCCAGAGTGCCACATTTTGATAAATGGATTAATGAGGTTCTGCAAAACTAAAGACTGTTTCTGTTGGTGGATAGCCAGTTATCAATCACTGGATCTGTGATTCCTGTATGAATGGTAAAAAATGCTGCTAAAATATTAATGAATAGTCTGTACATTAAGTGACGAAGTGGTATATTGCTGATCTGAATTCAGAGAAAAGAACATGGTCCATTTTGTAGTTATTTTTCTTGGTAAACAGGAAGAAACCTATCAAATTTTAAATTATTACAGAATATTTGAATCGATGTGTTTAAAATAAAAGTTTGTTAATGAAAATGAATAAATATATCTATAGCTGCATGTGTTCATTTTTGTTGTGTTTAATGTTGAGTCTGGGGGGAGGAAAAATCAACTAACAAAACACATTCAATTCAGTTTTTGGATCTTAATTTCCATCAGATTTAAAAACCCTATGGGGAGAATAAAGTAGTACACATTTTTGGTTACAAGAAACATTTAAATTTTGTATAAGTAAATAACTTGAAATATGTAAACCTTAAATTTCTACAAATGTTAACCAAACTTTGAGAACTACTTTCTAAAGCAGAAATCTCCTTTTGTAATGAGGATGACTTCAGGCCAGCTGTTCAATGTGCAAAAACTGAAACATGACACTTTAACAATTTGTTAGTGAACAAGCATTGTCGCCAAGATTTAAATCGTCAAGTCTTGATTAGTGTTGGTTGCAGTCTGAGCCTTTGAACCTGTGAAGACATTGCTCGAGTCTTTAATTGGGAGGACAAGGTACACTCGCTGACATTTTTCATGAAATGGGTGAAAAACATTTCAGTTCAGAGGTATAAAACCAGGATTGGAAGTCTGATTTCCAGTTTAGAATCTTCCTCAGCTGTCCTGCAGCAGGTCATATGATCCTCCATTCACCACCTCATGTTTGTCCTCAGCCTTTAAACAGGAAAAGGAACATCTTTAGTTGTACCAACATGTATTTCATTAACTGTCTGCAACTTAAGTCAAGAAGTGAAGTCCTGCCCTGATTGATTGAAAAATAAACTGTAGTGTATTTTTTTTTTCTGAAATTGGGTACCATCGGAAGTTGGTACTATAATGTGCATTACATATACAGTCACAGGAAAAATGATTAGACCACCAAAGTCATAAAAAACAACGGTTATGCAATCAAGTACCAACTCGTGTGTATCATGTGACTAAAATAGACAAAACATGGAATGTCTAAAAGCAATTTTTGTCTGTACGTCACAGTGTTCAACTCCGGTCCTCGAGGGCCGATGTCCTGCGTATTTTAGATATTTCCCTCTTCCACACGCCTGGCTCATCATCCAGCTCTGCAGAAGTCTGTAGTGGCTCCACATGAGGGGGAAGGGGGGAAAGTGGAAGGGGGAAAGATCTAAAACATGCAGGACACCGGCCCTTGAGGGCTGGAGTTGAGGAACACTGTCATAGATGGTGATGTAAGAACTTGTAGTTTTGGTTATCAAGAAAACCATGAAAAATGGATAGATATCAGCTCTTAAACTCTTATGAGCTATTTTTGTTGTTACCATTATATTTGTCCAAACAAATGTACCATTAGTTGTACCAGGCATTTAAATGAACAAGAAATTGAAGAAAACAGAGGGTGGTCTAATATTTTTTTCTGCGGCTGTGGGTCTAGTAAGAGAGCTTTGTGTTACTATTTTCCATCTAATTAACTGATTTTTTTTTTCCAGAGCTGAGACCAAAGATAAATTTGGTCTCATTGCTCCTGTTATTAATACTAACCATGTATTAAAGCTTTATGATAATATCCAACAAAACCCCAAACAGCTGATCGGTCGTATTAATGGAATTATTGCCTAGAAACACAGCAAATGACTTCATTTAAGATGCCACTTCATTCTTGTCATTTGCTGTTACTAAAAGTATGTGTATTTCTAAATACTGCACATATTCCACATTTTTGTATCTCTGAGAAATTTGACACGAATGGAAACACAGCTAATGTGTCTGACTTATAAGTAAAAATTGGTTAAAACTCTTATTGTGGAAATATTTGACTGTATTTACTGAACATGTATTAGAAAGAAATGAAATAATTTCTCACTATAATATCTGATGTGTTGGACTCTGCTGGTTCTGGTCCTGCCTCTGGACCTGAATCATAAACCGGGTTACAGATACTGCGGCTGTTCACTGGAGGTGGAGCAGCATCTTCCTCCTGATCATCCTCCTGTCAGGGCAATGAGGTCAAAGGTCAGCAAAGAGAAAACCATCATTAGTATTAATGTCTGTATGAACTAAATCTGAATGGATATGTAGACCTATACAGATGAAATAAAACACAGAAAGGGTTCAAGTAATGCATGAAAACAAGGACGATCACAATAAAAAAAAAATATGTCTAGAATAAATAATGTTCTAAATATTGAAACAAATGTCAGCTGAATATTCATGTGTTTTATACTAATAAAAACAATATACTATGATATACTAAAACTAATAATTCTATAAATTATACATCACTTATGAGTGTGTATGAACAATTTTGACAGTTTGCTCCAGACTGAAAGGATTATGACATGTAAAGATGTTTTCAGACAGTTTCATAAAACTGTATATTTATTATGAAAGAGTAGTTTATACTGGGACAAAGATACGATGGAACATGAGGAAAACTTGAGGACCAAAAAATCTGATGTTGAAAAGAAAAATGTTCAGAAAAAAAGTCAAAATATAATGTGAGCACAGGCTTAAGTAGTTTGTAGTAGTTTCTTGTGTAATTATGGCGTCTTGCTTGAAATGTATACAAAGATATTTCCATAGAACTGGGTTTATTTTGGTATCTGGCACTTTGCCAGCTTTTTTAGACCCAATAATAAAAGAGAAATATAGACATATTTTACTTCAGGATGTACCTAATGATGACCTCAGATAAATGTAAAAAAAAATATATATATATATACTCTTGCAATTCCAAAATTGATGAATTTTCAATAAAATATTTTGGCCAAAATTAAGACCAAAAGTGTGACAGGAAAAGCTACCTAGACATCAGTGCATTCTATCTTCAAAATGCTGTTTGAAATGGTCTTATATTCCACTATAAATAAAGACACTGTTAAATTTGACAATCCTAGTCATTTTTCTAATCCAGACATGTGGGTTTTTCATGAATCTCAGTCTCATTCCAGGTATTGCAATCCACCATGTCCTCTTGTGTTACATGCAGAACCTGCCCATTTCAACACAAATGAAACACGGGTGATTTTGCAACAGCGGTCATTTTTGTGAAACACTGCCTTGCATATTTACTTTGATTCCCAAAATTTACCTGTGAGAGAATAAAAAGATTAAAAAACAAAACAAAACAGTAGTGAGTAATTTCCGTGTCCTTTTTACTGTGGTTCATCTGTATTTTTGCATGCACACATCAAATAAAAATCAGTTTTATCTGAAAAATAGTTTCCTTTATCTCAGTAAATATATATTTTTTAAATAGTCCCAAAGTGTTTCCAAAGATGCTTCTGGAATTTCCCCCTTGTGGGACTAAAAAAGGAATATTTTATCTGTCCTGCTT
>JAPTGZ010000005.1:46646239-46664922 GCA_029814645.1 Fowleria isostigma
CCATGACTGTATCACAAATACATAGGGTGTCTGAATATTTTCCACTACTGTATATGAACATGTTCAAACTGGCGTATGGGCAGGTATGGCTTCACCTTTGATAAAAGACAGTTGAAAAAAAGCTTTGGTTTTGTTGGAGCCATGTGGGAGTCCATGTGAATGGCTGTGGTGTCCTCTCGGGGGCCTTGTTTTATCTAATGATTCCTATTATGTAAGGTCATTTCATGGGCCCATGTGCGAGGTGACACGTTGAGGCTGAGGGATGGCCCATTGGAGTGTGCTTTGTGTGAATGATGGGCTGAGTTAACAGGCACATGTAGGAATCATGACACCTCATGGAGACAAATCCATCGCGTGCCCATTAATACCTGACTTTCCTTCTTCTGCGGCCCAACAGGGAACAACAACAGCTCTGTGGTTTTGACCGACATAACATCAAAAGGCTAAATATGGAAGCGACGTACACCAAAAACATGCAGATTGAGGAAGACAGCTCATAAAATGTTTGATACTTACGTCATGGCTTGGTAAATTGACTCGATTCCATAACGCATAGCAAACTCGTCCACTATTTCCTGTGCCACGTCGTCAAAGTAGACTTTCCAGGCGTCATCACCACGAGCCTCTGGGATCTTAACCACGCCTTGGCCCAGCATGTCAGTGGAGTGGTGAAACAGATTCTGGAACACAGAGAGGATAATCTGAGATAGGAACCTGACATTGAACTGCAGTAGTGATTAGGGATGGGAATCGAGAACCGGTTCTTTTCGAGAACCTCTTCCCAGTTGCTCAATTCCTTAGAATCGTTTGACTGCCAGCTTAACGAGAAAGAATTTGGCGAACCAATCACAGATGATCTATGGACAGAGCCCTTGAGAATAGTTGTACTTGTTCACACAATGCAAGACAATGTCTTATTCAGTTTAAAATTATATACATGCTCCACTTCTCAAAGGAGAAATTACACAAAATATATCCAGAAGTTTCACCTGTATAAGCTTAAAATAAAATAAAATAAACTAAAATGTGTGACAAATGGAAACCTCTGTTGCAACTCACTTTCATAGTTTATACACTGTGCCCAAAGATTTACTCCTTCTGGACTGATATTTCTGATTATTTTTGTTTAATTTTGGTTTAATTTCTTTAGCTTTATGAGTTTTGTTTTTATTGTATTTTATTTGGGTTTATTATCTTTGTTTTGTGTTTCATTTCATTGGCTTTGCCAGTTCTGTTATGTTTTATTATGATTTTTTTTTTTAAATCTTTGTTTTGTTTTAGATTCATTTTATTTCTATGTTCTTTCCTGACTGACTGGGAATCGAGCCCGGGCCTACCATGTGGTGGGCAAGAATTTTACTACCAAACTATCTTGCCTGCCCTGGACTGATATTTTTAACATAATCTCAAAGGGATATTGATCAAACCAAACCCTCTACTCATTATTATATCAGGGTATCTGAAACCTTCAAGACATTAAACAAAACACGACAATCTTTTTTCTCATATGGTCTCAAAACAGATTCTCGCATTATGGAAGAATACAAATGTGCTGATATCTAATATGTGGCTAGATGGTAAAACTACTACTCTCCATTTGGAAAGAATAAGATACATCTTAAGAGACAGTCTCCAACAATTTAATAAAAAATGGCAACCCTTTATATTGTACCTTGTGAATTCAGGTGCAACCCAACTGGCTGCCTCCTAGCCTATACAGTATAGTTTTTGGGTTACTGGCCAGGTCTGCATTGAGAGGGTAATGGGTTGAGTTTTGTTGTTCAACCCGTTATGTCCTGGTTTTGTTGTTGTTTTGCCTTAGCTTACTTCGTTAGTTGTTTTGTTTTCACTATTACATCCAGCTTTGTCCATTCTGTATTCTGTACTCTGATGAATAAATGTATGTATATTATAAAATCCCAATAAAAAGATATGGGGAAAAAAACAAAAAGGATTTTGCTTATTGATTCCGCCTTCGTTGTACATGCAGATGCTGGCGTCTTCACTCCTTTTAGGCAGCAAGAAAACATTTAAATTCCAGAATATGTGGTATAAAATAACTATAACATGTAGAATGTAAATGACCAAAACCGGGAAGCTAGCACACATACAGCTTAAAGCTAGCTACACTCCCGAATTTATAAATGCAACTATTTAAAAAAAAAAAAAATTTATGAAATATAACTATTCAAAAAAAATTACCATAATTTACAAGATACAAATATATAAAAAAAACTCTAAAAAATTATTTTAAAAAATGAATTTATGAAATACAACTATTCCCCCAAAAATTCTTGTGAAATAGAACTATTCAGTATCTGATGGAACACATTTATGTCCATAGTCTCTCCAGCTTTATGAATGATGGGAGATATTTGGTGGTTTTTATTTACAGCAGTTGAAGCCAGTGTTTATATCCCAAATTCCCAATTTGAGCTTTTCTCGCATGAAGTTGTACAGCAGATGTCAAAGTCATTATTTTCAACAATGTTAAAGAGGCAACAGTCCTGTCAAAATTATACATAAGAATGACATTTTACGAGTCATTATTGGATTTTAGACTTTCTATAGACTCACAGAAACCAAATACAACTGTGTTAAAAACAATATGTAATTATTCACGCCAGGAGGGATCCACGCACAACAGTCCACCTCATTATTTCAGACAGAGAGACTTTAGGTCTAATGTATGTTCCACATTTGACTCTGTACTGTTTATCTTAATAATTTGATGCTGTCTATTTTTGTTGTGACTGCATTTCTTAAGAAATTTTAGGCTTTTTATGTTATTCAGATATTTAAGGAAGCTTTGTACATGTAAACATTTTCATAATATAATTGTACTTCTCTAACTGTTTTTATTTTACTGGTCCGGCCCACTTCAGATCATACTGGGCTAAATGTGGCCCCCTGAACTAAAATGAGTTTGAGACTCCTGATTTAGAGAAATAAACAAATACAGTGCCCTAATATAATCACTCTAAAAAAATAATAATCTAAGAGCTGCTACATTCTTTCTTTCCCCCATAAAGACGACATTTGATGACCATTAGAACTGGTTCATATTTTCAAATGTAACAGATGTTGTGATAGGTGGAGGTGACCACAACCCATATTAGGCCAACCAATAGGATTAAATGATACATTTTTGGATGGGTTTTTTTATTTTATTTATTTTTTGTTACTTTTTTTCTTTATTTTATGACATTTATTTTCATTGTAATTTTTAATAGTTTTTTTTTTTTTATTTTTGTATTTTTTTAAATTTAGTTTTATTTTGTGTTTCATTCATTCATTCATTCATCCATTTTCTGAACCCGTTTTATCCTCACTAGGGTCACAGGGGTCGCATGGAGCCTAATCCAGCTACTTAAGGGCGAAGGCGGGGTGCACCCTGGACATTTCGCCAGTTCATCTGACTTTTGTGTTTCATTTTTTTTTTTTTATTTTCAAAAAAAAAAAAAAAAAATTATAGTTCAAATAATAATACATTTTAAATGTTTTTCCCTAAGTTTGCCAAAGTAGTGATGATTGTAGCCACCGGAAAAAGAAACAACACACTGGAAAAACAAACTGCCCCATAGGTAAGAACTAGTAACTTATACTTGGATGCCTTGTTCCTAGTAGGCATCCAATGGGCCTAATAAAACACTGTTTTTTTTTTACTTCAAAGGTACGTTTGGAGTTAACATTATTTATATAATATCATTTGTCTGGTCCAGTCCACTTCACACCAAATTTGACTGAACGTGGCCCCTGAACTAAAATGACATAGAGACCCCTGCTGTAAAGGGTTAACAACACAACTCAATGTTTTGTTTTTTTTTCCCATGGACGTCCGTACCTCATGCAAACAGGTGTACTGCACGTGATACGCTGCCACTTTCTCCTCCCCCTTGATCTCCACGTTGATCTGAAGTCGAATGGCACCTGACACAGCTGACTTGTCGGTTCTCTTCTCTGTAATCAAACACAATTGCAGTCAGTCACACAAACAAGCACATTCTCAGCTCATAACTCCAATCCAAATGTGTTACCACCGCACTAATAACAGACTGTTAACTTGGCAGCTCTATTGTAGGGGCTCTGCTGCTCCAGTGTAAGGCCAGTGCTGCTAATAGAAGTCCTCCAGCTGATGGTGAGGCAGACAATGGCAGTGGGCTGTAGAGATGAGCCCCTGATCACCAAACACACTTGACTTGGAGCTTTTCACCCCTGCTATTTGCCCTGACAGGCCCCTCATTAGGGGTAATTTGTACATGTCGGCGGAGTGGTCGATTTCCGACCGGAGCGCTGCTACTTGATAATCACACATCAAGAACAGAAAGGAGGAGTAAAAAAGGTAAGCAGCAAAAAGGGATGTGGGAGAGATACTACTGTATGAAAAGGACTGGGGGAGTCACATGAGTGATCTATGTGTACTTGAAGTCAGTGGCTCTCAAACTTTTTACAGTGGAGTACCCTCTGAAATATACTTTTTTATCCAAGTACCCCCAACTCTCACTGCAGCATTTTTGAATGAAAAAAATAGGGAAAATTTGTTCCTTTGCCAAAGATGTCTGTTCATATTTTCAAAACTTTGTAAACAAACAACATATATTCAACTATAATATTACTCTTTAATAGTTTAGTTTATTTTTTGCACAGAAAAAAACAAAAACTAAAACATGGGAAAGACTAGAAAAGCACTCAGAGCGCAGACCTCCGCCAAGCACTATTTTATGACTCACACCAGTAATAATCCTACATTTATTTGTATATATTTTACAGCAAACATCACATATTCAACAACAACATATGTACACAAAGAGATGCAGTTACCTTTTTGTTTTTGCTAGTTTTCCGTTTTTTTTTTTCATTTATATTTAAATTTTTTGGCATTTTTTATTTACTTCATAACAAAATATGCACAAATGCCGAAAACGGTCCTATCTCCCAATGTTAATAAATCCTTTTAAAAAATCCTGGATCCAGGCGGTGGTCCAAATCACTCCCAAAATCTAATTCATTGTTCCTTGTGTCATTTCCATCATGTCCTGAAAATTTCATCCAAATCCGTCTAGTAGTTTTTGGGTAAAGTTACTAACGGACAAACGCCAGCAAAAACATAACCTCCTTGGTGGAGGTAATAAAAGAAAACCAATACAGTGCAGGAGGAGACAAAAAGCCCAAAACAGGCTTATCTAAAGCCTCCACCTCAAAAAAAAAAAAAGTTTATTTAATACTAGTAACATATAAAACACATGAGCTCAATGAAGGAATAATATGCATGGTTATACCAACATAGAGAACTCAATGCACATACATATAGAAACTGTTTTAATATGAGGAGTTTGCAGTAATTAATACATTTTCTAAACGTGATTTAAAACTTATATAGTTAAACATTTATTTGCCATATAGGAAAATTTGTTCCATAACTTGACACCCCAAGATCTGATGGAAAATTGTCCGCTACTAGTCAGAAGTTTTGGAGGATGGAGATCTGTGGATCGCTGTGTTAAATAATAATTAATTATACGACTTTTTATGTCTTTTTAATCTATTTTTGTAGTCTTTAATCTTGATTTGGTTTTACATTTATTCTTCTGTACAGCATTTTGGTCCACTGTGGTTGTTTTAAAATACTTCACAAAAAAAGTTGGATTGGATAAAAAAAAAAAAGAATAAATAAAATAAATTTTGTATGTAAAATATAAACTGTAAAGTGCCCTGTTTCATTGATAAGAAAAATAAATAAATTGGTCATTAATTAATAAATGAACCATTCATCAACAACTACAAAAAATTACTCAAATAAACTTGTCTTGATTAATATAAAATATAAGTTTTCTTCAAATGTTACCAAAACTTAAACAAAATGATTAACATTATAAGTATTATATAAATGTATTGTGTTTTATATTTCAGAATTAATTTTGATTACTTGTTTTAGATTCAATACATAATAATGACTTATTTATTTAATGTATTTTTTTCAGAAACATTTCAAGTACCCCCTGGGCTTCTTCTAGTACCCACCCCCATTTGAGAACCACTGCTCTAAGTGATCAAATTTTAATGACGCTAACCAGAGGAATGTGTTTTGTTCCAGTTATCCGCGCGATATTAAACTGAGTACTTCATGTCTTTGAATTTAAAAAAACAGCGGATGATTTATGGGCACATTTATAGTCAGTGCCATGTTCCAATGAAAGATTTATTAATGCGACGGTGAAGTCAATATCATCACTTAAATCAAGACGCTTTGTGAAAGACCGTATAACACTCTGCTCTTCTATACAACATGCATATTAAATGAAGAAACGCAAATCCAAATAAAGTATAGATAGCAAAGAGGCAAGAGCACAGACATTTAATGCAAGGAATAGTCTAATTTATTAAGTATGTTTCAAAGGAACCATGAGAACAGCACATAGTAAAGGTCTAAAGCAGGGGTGGCCAAACATGTGGTCCGGGGACCAAAATCAGTCCAGTCCTGCCCGTGGGATGAATCAGTGAAATGAAAAAGTTACACTGATTAAATCAAGGATGTTAAAATAATTTTATGTCTGGCTCAAGGTTCAAGGTGACTTTATTCATACCTGTAGGTAGATTTGTTTTACAGCCTAGAGAGGGCAACTCAAATATAAAATATCACAAATATTAAAAACACAGGACACATACCAAAGACAATTTAAGAACAGCACAGACAAAAAACACGGACAGGCAAACAGATACTGAACATGGTTAAAAAGACTGAAATAAATAGTTAAAAAACAGACTGAGATAAATAGAATAAAATCATTAGATATTACTAAGATATACTTAAAAAAATCATTAAAATATCATTAAAATATCATCTAATTTTTTTTTTCAATCTAAAGTGGGTCAGACCAGTAAAATACTATCATGATAAACTATAAATAATCAAAACTGCAATTTTTTTCTCTTTGTTTTAAGTAAAATTACACAAAAATATTTACATCTACCGACTAGCCTTTTATAAAAAATGCAAATAACCTGAACAAACCTGAAACGTCTTCAGAGAATTAAGTACAATTTTAACAAAATTTTACCCATTATTAAACGTTTTGTGTATTTTTTTAGATCCACCCGAAAGTTGTAATGAACATGTGTAAATGAGAAGCCGAGGCAAAATAATGGCATGAGTTGTTAGAACTGCAAATTTTAGTTAATAAATTTCATTTTGTTTATGATTGTTCATGTTTTTCACTTTTTTTTTTTTTTTTACAGGATAGTTTGTAGATGTAAACAATTTAATATAATTGTACTTTTCTCACTCTAAAACATAGAAGAAGACATACAAATTTTGGAATTGTCATTATTTTAATGATCTCGCTTACTTCAGGTAATATTGGGCCGAATGTGACCCCTGAACTAACAATGAGTTTGACACCCCTGTATTAAAGCATGAGTGTCAAAGTCATTTCAGTTCAGGGTACAAATTCAGCTCAATTTGGTCTGAAATTTAAAATAATAACATAGTTATATATGTAATATGTCAACTCAAAACTTTTCTTACACAATGAAAATCTTTCCGTCTACAAACTGTCCTTCTTGACCAAGGACACTTTGACATGTGGACAGTTGGAGGCGGGATTCAAACCGCCAACCCTTCGATCACTGGGCGACCTGCTCTACCTACTGTGCCGCTGCCGCCCTGCATGTGGAACCTGAACTAACATTGTTGTGAATATCTTAAGTGTACCGTATTTTTTTGGACTATAAGTCGCTCTGGAGTATTTTTTTGGGAAATGTATTTTACAAAATCTGAGACCAGGAACAGACTTTTCATCTGTAAAGGCATGTTGTTATAAGAACAGTAGAATAAAGAATAACAGGATGAATAGGTGTCTGGTATGTTAATGTAACACATTACCAGTTATTTAAATACACTATAGCATAAAGAACAGAACAGGGAGAATAAATAGGAAGAATAAAAAAGCATGATACTGGTAGTTGTCACAAACCTAGAGTGCCTTCTGTTGGCTGTAGGTAATGTTTACTTATTGGTCATGGCGGTCAGTGTGAAATAAGATTTAAGAATATGTGAAATTCTATATTTTAATATATACAAGTTGCACCTGAATATAAGTCATAGGACTAGCCAAACCATGAAATATAGTGCGACTTATTATCCGGAAAATACAGTAATTTTTGCTTCTCTCAAATTCATCCCACGACTGGAACCTTTGGTGGGCTACATTTGGCCCCCAGGCCACATGTTTGACACCCCTGGTCTAAAGAGAATGATTTATGAGAAAAATTTTTCTCTGTGATATAAAAGGATCAGAAAGATTTTCTTTTGTTTGTGCAATAAAGTGCCATAAAACCATTCGTCTGACTCCGCCACTGTCTTTCTACCAGAACTGCACAGACAGAATTGACACAACTGTCAGATGAAGCCATGTGTACTTTTAAATATGTCATTTTAATCACAATATCTCATTATAGCGGGCTGGGACTTTTCTGAATTGACTACAGCTGTCTGCATGTTCAAGGGGATTAATTGTACGTTTAAATTGCCATAAATGAAACTCGCCGGGGAGAGCCAGCGTTGTCGTGAGGAGAATATCTGCCTTGGGTCTGTTTTCGGTCTCTGTTCAACATTGTCACTGCAGGCGAAAGGGGCGTTGGTAATGAGGTTCAAAAAATCCACTGGAGTTAGTGAAAAGAAAAGTTAGCACCCGGCTGAAAAAAAAACAGATGTGGTTGGACTCCAGTGTAGATGAATCCTTCATTAAGGCAAATGAATGCACAGCTGCTGAAGAAAAACGCTGGGATGTTCTAGGAGATGATTATCTGGTAGACTGGGGAGTAGGCAATGAAGAAAAAAAGCCAGGGGCAAAACTGAACAGAACAGATCTGAGCACGCCGGAATAAAATATCAGTGCTTAAAATGGTTGCTTTTTACTTTTGCGAGCGGGCATATCTGTGTCTTTAAACTTTAAGTGTCTGCTGTTTTTGTGCAAATTCCTCCATTAAGATCTGTGAAAAACTGAGAGATTTGCAGCTTGTATTTGAAAGTATATAAGTGATGTACAGCACAAGTTAAGTAGGTGGTAAAGCTAAAAAAGAATGAAAAAAAAAAGACTAAAAAAATTAAAAAAATAAGGAGAGGAATGCTGGGAAGTGGCTTGTACCAGAGTGCAAAACAAATCTACAAATGTATAGCTTAAATTGAGACATTACAGATGGCTATTGCTAGTGTACAGTTGCGGAAAAAATTCTTAGACCACCCTATGTTTTCTTCAATTTCTTGCTTTTTTTAATGCCTGGTACGACTAAAGGTACATTTGTTTGGACAAATATAATGATGACAACCAAAATATCTTGTAGTAGTTTAATTTCAGAGCTGATATCTATCCATTTTCCATGGTTTTATAGATAATAACCAAAATCATATCAAGTCTCACATCAATATCTATGACATTGTACTGACAAAAACAGCGCTTTTAGACTTTCCATATTTTCTTTTCTCTGTTTAAGTCACATGATACACACAGGAGTTGGGACTTGGTTACATGCCCATTGTTTTTGATGACTTTTAATAGTTTAATAAGTTTTTCCATGACTGTCCATGTGGAAAGCTCATAATGCATACAGGTAACATGTCAATTAAAAGTGGCGTGCATATTTACCTGCGTCATGATATCACGTTGTCTGATGAGGATGCTACATCTTTTTAATTATGACAAACATAAGTGTGATTTACAGAAAATTGTACCCAGCTCCTTTCTGAAGTTAATGTTGTGGATGTAGCTCTCAACTGCATATTGTCCCTTCTCTATTAGTCTATTAATATCTCTATTAGTCCCTTCTCCCTCATTCTTGATGAAATTTTGGAGCTTATTCTCCAAAAAGCATCAGTGAAACTTGAAGATATAGCTGCCCATGCCATGACAATCAAGTTTTACAGCAGTTTCAGAGAACGCGCAAAATAAATAAGGGTCATGGATTTCAAAGACCAGTTCATTAATGTTCTTCTATAGAATGCATGGTTTAGTTTTAAAACACATCATTATTTCAGAGTAGCAGCCATTTTATTCATTAATGAGTTGCATTTTTAATGAAAAATCTATATTGAAATTGTCACACTTAGCAACAGTAACGGGGGGGGTAGGTGTTAATAAGCCTCCCACTTAAAAGAGTCACATTTTGAAATTTCAAAAAACATGTGTTTGAGAACACTGTACATGGGGATATTGTATTAAATATGTTAAGAAGGCAAACATATCACATGAAGAAAACAGTGAATGATGTAGGTGAACCTTGTAGTTTCCATGTCTGTCAACTTATTGTTGCTATGATCTGTCATGATTTTTTTTTACTTTGACGACAAGATGCGATACTATTTTTTTTTTTTTATTGTATGTAATGTACATAACATGCTCTACCATGTTTTGATTACCTGGTTTAAACAGAGGAGAAATGGTATTTGTTTTAATTATTTTAGTAAAATATGAATAAAAAAACATTGAGGGGGGAAAAAGGACATAGAGCAGACTATGTTTAACCTCTCCTCAAATCAAATACCCTTCATATAACTAATGAACAAAATCAGAAAGTATACTGACCCAGGTTGTACCAGACGTCCATTTCTCCGCTCAGTGTGCGAACTTCAATAATACTTTGGCCGAGGAAATCGTCAGATTCTCTCTTCAGACGCTGCTTCACCCTGGACTTAATGTCATCGTCCTCATCCCACACGCGAACTTTGATTCGGTCGGAGGAATTATGGCACTCACTAACAAAGAAAAACAAAAAAAACATTCATATTAAAAGTTAAATTCTTCAAAATATAATGAAAAAAAAAGCTGAGTGGTGTTTTTTTGAGGAAAAGCAAGATATGGATTTGGACAAACTTTTTCAAAAACGGTAAAAACTTTTATCTTTGAAGACTCGAACTCGTCTTGGGGCTAGTTTCTACAACTGTGATCTACACAAGAAAAAATATAAACCATTAAAATAATTTTTATCACAGCTGTAGGAAAGAAGAGATCTTCTCTTCAGACGCTGCTTCACCCTGGACTTAATGTCATCGTCCTCATCCCACATGCAAACTTTGATTTGATCAGAGGAATTATGACACTCAAGAAAAAAAACATCAAATTCTTTTAAAAAATTATGAAAAATGTGACTTAACAGGGAAAAACTGAGAACAAAAACTGAGTGTGGATGAGCAAGAAGATCTGGTGTGATTTTCTTCAAAAAAAGCAAAAACTTTCATCTTTGAAGAATCGAACTTGTCTTGGGGCTGGTTTCTACCGCTATGATCTACACAAGAAAAAATATCAACTTAAATCAACTTTTATCACAGCTGTGGGAAAGAAAAGAGATTCTCCCTTCAGACGCTGCTTTACCCTGGACTAATGCTGCGTTCCAAAGTGCTGGGAGGTGGGAAGTTTCTGACATCCAACTCGATAAAATGCATTAGAAGGCCTGTCGAAGAGGTCCTAGATCAGTGGTTCCCAACCTTTTTGGTCTCATGACCCCATTTTCACAACTTTCTGGCGACCCCAGACATTCAAAATGGAGATATTTTTGGCTTAAATTAATTTGTTTTTGATCATGTAATAGTTTACTATACTATGTTGCAAATAAACATTAATTTTAGATGACATTTAGTCTTTATAATGTATATTATTGTGGATGGAGGCAGAAAAGCCAGGTGTAGATTACTGCACAAAGTGATAATTTTATTTTCCTTGGTTAGGATATGTACAGTCAGTGGAGCTGGTATTTACAAGGATCAACATTAATTCTGAACAATCAAGATCAATCAAAACATTTCCCCTCACATATTATATTTGCATTTTATTTGAACTTGATTTTTATTAAGAAAAGTATGTGGTGTTTTAATTATAATGAACTGCATATTGAATCATTAAAAAACTTTTTATTAGGAATTTATTTTACTTTTTTATTTTTTTTTTTAAATCAATTCTAGAAATTTCAAGTGACCCCATTTGAATTTCAGATGACCCTATGTGGGGTCCCGACCTCAAGGTTGAAAAACACTGTCCTAGATGCAATGTGGAGCCAGAGAAAATTACCCTGACTTCACTGCAAACTATATCGTGACGTCAAGACAACAGTGGCGGCTCACAGTGTGCAAGTTAACAATAAAAAAAAAACAAAAAAAAACTTCACAATGTATAATTAGCTCCTCCGTGGTTTGGCCTCTTCCATCTAGTTTGTGCATATGACAACACTGGACTGTTGACATTCCAAGTATCTCTTCAGTAACAAAGTAAATAGGAGTTTAGAACTGTGATCTCCATATTTGTTGTTTATGTTCGACATGGATCATCTGGAATACTTTAGGGTGGTATATATTCTACTTCCCAGCACTCTGGAATGCAGCATTAATGTATTTATGCAAGATGCAAATTTTTACTTTTTTTGTACAATCGGTGCCTGTCATAGCTCCCATTTCACTGTCATTGTGTCGTCAATGCTGTGTTGTGCTATTCTATTCTATTCTATTCTATTCTATTCTATTCTATTCTATTCTATTCTATTCTATTCTATTCTATAACAAAGAACAAAATGTCAAATTCTTAAAAAAAAAAGGAGAAAAACGAAACTTAATACAAATAATAAAAGCTGAGTGGTGTTTTTTGGGGATGAGTAAGAAGATCTGATGGGAACTTTTTCAAAAATGGCAAAAACTTTCATCCTTGAAGAATTGAACTTTACTTGGGCCTAGTTTCTACAACTGTGATCTATACAAGAAAAAATATCAACCAATAAAACAACTTTTATCACAACTGTAGGAAAGAAAAACACTGAAGGAGACACACTGTAAAACCAAGACATTTGTAAACTCACAAGTGGAACTTCTCCTCCCAGACCGGATTGAGGTTTCCATAAATGGTCTTTGTTCTCTTTTTGGTCTTCCCCACCTGAACAGTGACGTATGGATCACTGGACCCTGTTTTGTCCTTTGCTTGAAGTCCTTGGGCACATACAACTAAAAAAGGTAAAAGAGAAACAGAAGCTTAGTGGAGTCTATGGAAGAGGATTAGGGCCACTGGGAAAAAAATAAGGTCCAATATATATTTTTATTATTATTAGTAGTAGTAGTATGAGAAAATACAGAATTGTGAGAAAAAAGTCAGAATTCTCAGAAAAAGTCAGAATAGTGAAGGAAAAAAGTCAGAATTTTGAGAAAAAATTCTGAATTCTGAGAATAAAGTCAGAATTGTGAGAGAAAAAGTCAGAATTGGAAGAATACAGTCAAAATTATGAGATTAAATTCAGAGTTCTGAGAAAAGAAAAGAAACCTAAAATCAATTCTGAGTCCTCAATGTAATTCTTTTTTTCCCCCACATACCTGTGATGGTGATCTTGGCTGACCACTTGGAGGTTCCATCCAGTACGCTCTGTTTGATGGTCTTCATCTGCTGGGCGTGGATGGCTTTGCTGATGATAAACACTTCCCTGATGAGTTCAAAGATTTCTGGCTTGTTCCTTTCCCTGATTTTCATCCTGTCCTTCATGGCCATGATGATGTTGTTCGTCCGATCTCCGGGTCCATGCTTCGAACTCTTCTCCGCAGCTCCTGAACAGTCGCACAATCAAAATGGGTAGAAAATATGTTGTTGGTTGTAACAGTAGCAGCCCTGAACACTGGTATGAGAACTAAATAAAACAGTGAAGCTTTTATTCACAACAGAACCTATATTTAATATCATGAATCTTTGGGTCTACGCGCTCAAACCACCAATTTGCACCATTTAACCCCTTTTCTAGGCGGAACTCACGCTGCAGACAGTCAGCATTCAGCAGCTCTTGGCACTTCTCATGGCACTTGACCCCGCACTCTGAGCACCGCATGCCTTGGCGAGCGATTCCCCACAGCAGCCCCTCACACTCATAGCAGTACGTGGGCGTCGTGGCGGTCCACACCTCGAAGTTATGTGGAGTGGTGCAGGATATGGGGTAGATGAGTGCTTGTAGGGTCTTCTTGTACACGTGGTTTTTCTATAAAGAGAAGAATTTCGATTGAAAATGTACTGACGGGGTGGCAAATCAGAAGATGATTGGGATTTTTCTGTAAGACGAGCTTGTGAAATAAGCGCTGGCCTGTTGGGGCATGCTATATTTTAAACAGACTATCTTTTTTGTTGATTGTATTTCCCTGTTTGCAATGCAAGGCACAGGGGAGTATTGTTGGTCAGACTGACTTATACAAAAAACTTTGGCAAAAAAATGCATCCCAGAGTGTTGGAAATAGACCAAAAAATATCATTGCAAAAATGTGCTGCATGGTCGCAAAACATCAGAATCAGAATTGCCTTTATTGTCATTGCACATATCTCAGAGCAATGAAATTATAACAGTATGTCTCTGGGAAAAATGTGGATGGCATTTCTCCATCATAGACATAGGGGGAAGAAAAGATAACACACTGCCCATTATCAAGAGCGAAAAGGTAAAATTATTAGGATAAGGTGATAAAAAAAAAAAAAGACAAGCAAAGCACTGCGTAAGATGTGGCATTTTGCTGGTTAAAAAAACATCTCATCTCATCTCATCTTCTAAAAACATCTCTCACATATATAGCACAGTAATACAACAGCATAAAGACATGACAAAAAGAGACACGTGACAGTTGAAGGGGGCGGATGGGTAGGGGAAACATAAAACCACATAACAACCCCAGAGGTCGCCCTGCAGCCAAAAGACGTGCTATTATCTGGATTGACATCCTGATACAGTCTCTTTGGTTTTGTACTCTGACCCCTGAGTTTTTATTATGTTACTCATTGCAACAAAATGCTGTTGTTCTTGCAAAATCTATTGTAGTGTCCAGAGTCTTTGATTCTGTAATGTTAACACATCAAGGAACACTTGATGCTTCAACATTTATCAGAAATGATCTAAATCATGACATTACAATTTACAAAAATGCATGATAACTGAAGTAGAACTTGGTCTAATCCAGTGTTTCTCAAACCATGCGTGAAGGTTTGCCAGGGCGGTCATGGGATTACTCCTTGTTTCTTTTTTCTTCAAGTTAGAACATGTATCAGGTGGAACTAATGTTTAAGCATGGGAGCACCTTGGACTCATTTTAGGGACACAACAAATAATCTGTTGCAATGGTGATCTGTCATTAGACTAGACAAAGAGTTCAGGTTTGGAGAACAGACAAGGGTTAGACTGGAACAAATACATAGGACATGTTTGTGTTTTTACAGTTTGTACAGTTTATATTTTAATGTTCTAGATGTAACATGAAAACAGGGTCACCGGACCACTGATATTACTAAAATGTTCACCTTTGTTACCAAAATTAGTTTGTTAGTCTAAAAAAAGTAACTTTATTGTCATAGTTGAAAGATAATTGTGCATTTCCTATTTTTATTTGTATAAATATTGCCTCAGGGCACAGTCTGGTTGAATTTCTTTGTATTATTCAAGCAAAAATCTAAGTTTTTTTTTAATGATGGATTAATAATGAATTAGATTTCTATTGCAATTTTCAAGGCGCCCAAATTGCTTTTATATTACTGATCCATTATTCATTCACTCTCGCATTCTCACTCTGGTGGTGGTAAACTACATTTGTATCCACAGCTGCCCTGGGGCACACTGACGGAAGTGTGCTCAAGTGCACTGTGCCACCAAACATTCATACACATTCATACACCAGTGTGAATGACACTGGAGGCAAGGTGGGGGAAGTGTCTTACCACGGACACAACAGCACATGACTAGTTTAATTTGAACAAGAAACGATTCAAGGAAAAGTTAAAACATATTGGTACCATATTGATGTTTCTTTCAATAAAAGTTATAATTGCACCACTGTTACAACGTTGCTGGGGTTGGGGGGGCCTGGAGATTTTTTGTCTTCCAAAGCGGGCCTGAGGAAAAAGATTGAGAACCTCTAGTCTAATCTAAGTGTCTAATTTTACTGTCTGTTTGACTTCCTTTTATTTTCTGGAGTTTGTGAAAACTGTATTAAAGTTGCTTTGCATCTGTAAAGTAACTATCCACCTCAGAAATATTGTTAAGTATAAAGTTGTACAAAATACTTGAGTAAAAGTACACCCAGATAAAGGACACTGCTGTTCTACTTACCAGCTCCTCATCTTTGATTGAGGACCGAGCAGCCATGGCAGATGCAATCCCTGCCTTCCTGGCCTGAACGAGGGACTGAACAACAGAAAACAGAGCATATATCTTATTAAATCTTGGATGTATGTATATAACAACCCACAACCAACCATACCCAAAAGTCACACTCGGTTAATGAGGTCAGTATGGTTAAGCAGGGGACCAGGGTGGGTCTACAGGTGGTCAGTAGGGCTGTTACTATTTCTTCCCCAAGACATGGTTGAATTTGTGCCAGATGATCAGAAAACCCATGTGAGTATTATTAGTTGCAAGCAACTAGTGAAGAGATATGAGACTATACCAGTGTTAGAAAAATAAATAAATATCAAGACCATCAGCCACAAATTTCAGTGGGAGTGTTAGTACTGGATGGCACCCATGTGCAGTTGTGATCGTCGGGTTATTGTCTGTGTATACATGGCTTAGCAGGTGAAAACAGGGCGAACAAAAAGGTGAGGGAATGAACTGTTGATTAGGTTTCTTAAGGCCCTGTCACACCTTGACAATGTAGGCTGTGTATGCCGACGTATGAAAAATTTGGCGAAAACGCTGGTGTACGTCAGATAAGTTATGGGTAAGTTTTGTATAAGTTAAGAGCACGCTGAAACATGCTGGTGTAAGTCGTAGTACGGCAAAGTCGTTAAGAAATCTTTTGCACGGATAAAATTTTTCAATGTATGTCTCATATGTGGACCATAAGTTGTAGGTAAGTTATACAATCTTGACACACCTTCACATATGTTACTCGTAAATTATTCATAAGTCAGAATACGTCAAGATAATGTCTAACGCACCCAAAACTTATTTTTAACCTATGAGTAACGTGCTTTGAACCTATGTGTAACTTATATTAAACTGGTCTCCAACATATATTGATGTGTTCTACCTCTTCACCTCTTCAAGACGTGGAAAAGTATTTCAGCACCACCCATCTGGACAGCAACCGGACTTTATTGTGCGGCAGGAGATAATAGCTGTAATACCTAATATCAGCATAATCGTCAAATATAGAATTATAGTTAAAAACTAACAAAAATAAAATTAAATTAAATACTCATTATTAGCATCAGCTTGTTTAAATGCTCGATCACAAACTATTAATACTCCAATGAAAGTACTGCAATATAAGTGGCTAATGAGGACATTTGTAAACCTGAGAGACTTAAAAAATGGTCTCCTGGCATTCCAGATACATGCATGAAATGTCTGATAGAATTTTATTCATTGTGTATGGCAGGGGTCAGGAACCTGTGGCTCGCGAACAAGATGTGGCTCTTTTGATGACTGCAAGTGGCTCTCAGATAAATCGTAGCTGACATTTTTTAACATAATAAGTAACTAGAAAAGCACTCATAGAGCGCAGACCTCCACCTTGGTCAGAATAGTCCTTCTACATGACTTTTTTTGCTGCACAGAGCCACTGCCCGGATACCTGGCTCCTCCCCCTCCCACACACAAATGGAACAGAGATGAGAGGAGAGACCGTAACTAGCGCCGTTTAGACCGAATTAGCGCATTCAGACGGGACTAAAATGTCGGATCACCCTCAAAATCTAATCACTTGTTCTTTGTCCCATTTTGGACTTTTCCTGAAAATTTAATCAAAATCCATCCATAACTTTTTGAGTGATGTTGCTAACAGACAAACCCTGGTGAATAAAGAAACTCGTTGGCGGAGGTAATGAATAATTCTGCTGACATTTTAAAGTAAAACATTACAGAAATCAGTGTTAAAAAAAAAAGCGTTCAAAAAATAAAACGTTCTCATGCATTTTAATCCATCCATCCATTTCCTACCGCTCCTTTTCAGAGTTTAAAAAAAATATTATATGGCTCTCATGGAAATAAATTTTAACATTAGTGGCATTCATGGCTCTCTCAGTCAAAAAAGTTCCTGACCCCTGGTGTATGGGAATGTCCCAAGCTGATTACTTTTTGGAAAATGGTTGCCTGCACTGTAAGTAAAATCACAAGTATCCAGGTAACCGTTTTTTTTTTTCTCTTCCCATTAAAAATTAATAAAAATTTTGTTAAAAAAAACTCCCCAAAAACCTCATTATTAATTTTACAAAGCCACAGAGAGCTGCAGCAGAGGGATGAAAGAGCCACATGCAGCTTCAGAGCCAGCGGTATAAAAGTCGGGTTTAGAGGAGGATTCCGTCAGTACTGGTCCAGACAGAAGGAACCCATCAGTACTGGTGAACAGAGACATAGAGGATCCAGCACCAGAATACCTACTATCTGCTCTCTGATGGCGCTGATACTGTGATGTCTAGTGTGGTTATGACTTGAATCCTCACAGCAGCCTTTTTATTGGCTACAACACAGACAACTCGCTGCTTTCCCTTGGTATAAGTCATTCATTAGTTATCAAAACGTTCTATGTAGAATTAAAAAATAAACACTGATAGTTCACAATTTATGCCAGTGTTTTAGAGAAATGTTGATACGTTGGCATACGCTGCCTAAATCGTCAAGGTGTGACAGGGCCTTTAGTGGGTGAAAAAGGGGCAAACCAAAAGGTGAGGGACTGAACTGTGGATTAGGTT
>JAPTGZ010000005.1:46679066-46696688 GCA_029814645.1 Fowleria isostigma
GGAGGGGTTGTAAGTGACATCGTCATGCGTACATGCGCATTAGCAGCTACTGTTGTACATCATAACAGTATAAATCACTCAGCACACACTCCCCCCAATAGTCAATAATACAGTGAGGGGAGCTCACTTTCACTTTCTCACAGCTTTATCTTTATCTACAGGGATATAGAACCCACGATGTTCTTCACATACAGGTCCGTCGCGTTACTTTTAGAATTACATTTGGCATGCATGACATAGCCCTGCCACAAAAATTTAAAGGGGGAGGATGGGTCTTACATGACGGTTGCTTTTACCGATCCCTGATCCAGCTAAACTGTTGATATCGGGGCCAATATCTGATCCTAGTATCAAATTGGTGGAACCTTAATGCAAGAACTGGAAAAAAAAAAGTGTTGCAATGACAAAAACTGTTTCTTCACCCACATCCTGTACTAACGAGGCGACTACTGAATGAAAAATGTCTAATTACATCTTATGATATGCAAACTTAAAAGTAAACATCCACTACATCACAGAAAGGGTTCTGTTTGAGTTCTTTATTTTCTAAGCGTAGCTCAAACATGGCTTTAATATTCCAGAGTCACAAGTGTCGAGAATAAAATAATGACTTTCTGCTTCACTAAAGTGAGGTAGAACGTGTCGGTTGTTTAAGGCTATTAGAGCCTTTGTGGTCAGAGAACATTATAAATGATGCAGCAGAAACCATCTTACAATGTTTCACACTGATAAAGTGGCTCCAGTGTCGATTTTATCTTTTGTTCCAAAGTACAGTTGCATGGGGTGCAGAACAGTATGCCTCGGATTTCCTATAGAACATCAGGAACTGGTTTTGATCTGTCTTTCCTGTAGGGCATCAGGTACTGGTTTTGATTTGTCTTTTGTAGATATTTTTGTCAGAAAATGAGCTGCATTTTTCATCATCTTACAGGATTTTTTCTGAGGCTTGTGGTTAGTTTACGTTTGTTGGACGTGTGAGCTGATGACGCTGTGCACTGCATCACTACCCATGTTAAGTTACAATGCAATATTTTTTAAACTTTATGTGGAAAAATGTGGGGATTATGAAATCATGCAAGCCATACATATTTTGCACTGAAATATGCTATTACTAAATAGTGAAGAGTGAATATGCATCCTTTTTGGAAAAATGCGTACTCCTGCATAAAGTGCGCCATTTGCTCGATTATGCATTGAATTATGCAATTGCATAATCATGTTTTTCTGGAGGGACCGATAGCTAATATAATCTACAGAAAATAAATGGACAGTGAATAACCAAGCATAATGGTGTCACCACCGTCTTACATCTTTAATTCCCAATCATTTGTTTAAAAAAATTCACCTCGGCTCAACAAACCAACACCCCTTTAGCTGTCACACTTAAGTGATGTGAAAGGTTGGAGAGTGGAATCTACTGTAGATAATAATAGCAGCATAACTTGGGTAAAGCACAAGATATGACAATTTAGACAAACACTGAGTCGCAACAAAGCAAGATAGGGACTCTAATGAGCGAAACATTCACTACTGGAAATTATAGGTCCACATAGCAGTGAGTGATGGGCTTAAGTCAAGAGAAGAACACATCAGCCTTATAATTACAGTGCCATGACTACAGATAAAATTAACCAGTACAGACCAAGAAAAGAAAGGAGGTGGAGACTGAGTACTTAGAAGAAATCTCATATCACTGAACAGAAAGCAGAAGCACAGAGAGGCAGTTTCCTGACCAGTCTAAGCTCATGTTTAGTGGATGAAACTGATTAATTTGTAACTTTTTCGTTGGACGCCAGTAAAGAACCAGTGAATTACTACTTCAACCCCAGAAAACATTGAGGAGTCTGTAAATGTACTGCAAAATGTAACAGCAATAGAGCAATGAAAACACTGTTGCAACAACAAATTACATCTGTATATTGGCAAAGTAGCTATAAAGAAATGACACAAAACTATCACGAAGAAAATAGTCGATTTTAACTGCATCATCATAATCAATCAGAGAGGTTAAACTCAACCAATTACAACCAAAATGTGAATGTTTGTGTATGTATTTCCACATATTCAGTGTGTGTGAGCATAGACATAAGAATTATAAAACTCCTACCTCCCGGAGTTGGACCCTGACTTTATTGATAGCCTTCAACCAGCGGATTCGAGGTGTGGAGAAAGGTAACGGCGGCCCTTCCTCATGGAACCTGGGTCACATGGATTTGACAAATGAGGAGCAGAAACATTCCATAAAGTAGAGGCAGACCAATATATCAGCCAGCCGATATACCAGGATAGTATGTTGATTTTTCTTCCCAATATCAGCCATCTGCCTTAATTTTTTTGGAAAGCCGATATTCGACTAGTAGTAAAAATGCAATAAGTTATATGATCAGGCACCTGTGTGGGCAGGACTTAAAGTTCAATAACCACAGAGTACTATGTGTACATGTATTACAAATTTCATTTATATTGCTGCATAAAAATCTTACTTATCTGAGTGTTTCACTTGTATTTTAGGGTCAATGTGCTTCACCCATCCTCTTGTGTTCTCTTTCTGCTTTCATATTTTATGTTAAAGGGTCAGTTTTGACCCATGTCTTAAATCAGCTGTAAAATACACCAAAACATTTATCCATCAGTCAATTTGTTTCTCATCTCTTGGTTTCCTTGTTATTCTTCCTTATCCATATTGGTTTTAATATTTTTATGTGGGCTCTGGTCCATTTTTTTGTCAGTATACCCCTGGATGTGCACTGACAGTCACTAAGTCTGGACTGAATGGACATACTCACATGTGTGGACATGCCCGTCTGTGCTTATTTTGGTTTTGTGCAGGTATACTGACAACAAGGATAAATGATAATCCACTAAAGTTCGAGGAGGTGGTGTCAGTGTGGTGATAACAGTGACCTTAGGATTTCAGTTTGGGCTCTAATTATTGCTTTGTAATCTTATTTTTATAACTGGGTCCACACCGACCTTAACAACATAAATGTCATAATTTCAACCAGAGCATTTTATAATTTAGTGAAAAAAAATGTTTTTGTATTAATTTGTTGAAAGAGGTTCCTGACAAAGTCAAAAAACCTTGATGCAATAAACAAATTTTATGTTGTTCTTTTATGTATTTAAAACCTAAAATGGGTCGGTGCTGACCCAAACACAAGATGAAGGTACAAAATAAAAAAAATAAAAAATCGGCTTAAAAATTTGGCTGCAGATATCGGCCATCAGCTGACCAAATTTTTCAAAAATAGGCATCGGCTTTAGAAAAACCCATATCGGTCAACCTCTACTATAAAAGTCTAGCACATATTCAATTTGAGGTTTATTTTTTTTCACATATTTTTTGTGAGTTTTCTTCAAAGTTATAAAACAATACAGTATATAAAATAGGAATGATACTTTGTTGTTTGTTTTTTTTTTAAACATATAAGTGAACAGTTGAACAAAACACATAGGGCATTTCACATGTTATAAATTAAAGCACCAAAGTACTGATGAAAATGAAAAAGTGCATACTTATATAAATAGCCCTAAACAAATGAATAAATTAATAAAATAAACGAACAATTAAAAGAAAGACACGAGAAAAAAAAAGTGTGTATTCAATTGTATCACAAAATTGGGTAGAATAAAACTCAAAAGCCTGTACCGTATGAGTTTGGAGGACCCACTCTCTGATGAAATGTTAGTCTTCAGGTTCTGTCTTTCTTCAGAGGAGAGTTTGCGCAACTCCTGCTCACCGCCCATGGAGTGTCCATTGGTGGAGAGGTGTCCATTTGTGCGGGACAGCCCATTGGTGGAGGGATGAAAGCCTGTACTGTGGTAGGAGTGGAAGGACTCCTCTAGTTCTGACCCTCCAGTGCTCTCCTGGCCAGTTTCACTAAGCTGGGAGCTGGTCTGGCTCAAGTTTCCTGAAGACCCAAAGCGACTACTTTCCACTGGACTACAATGGTGAGAGAGGAGTGTGGAAAACATGGCATGTTAGAATATTTGGAGGCATTCACAATCAGAATTTGGTAAAAAGCTGTATCTAAACACTATCAGGGATTTGGTTGTCTCCACTATTGAGGGATAATAGATGAGCGAGGGGTTACTGCACAAATCACACTTCTACGTACATACGATATCGTTCAATATGACTAGAATTTATAGAGAATTAAGAATTATTAAAAAAACAAGCCCAACATTTAAATGCACTGAGATTACAAGAGGCTATAACGTATGCACAATTATTTAATTTAGGTCTACAATCCATATTCCTCTTAAGTAACCACACCACATTAAGGCCAAGCTTACAAGGGGCTGTTGCATGTTGAAAAAATGGAAAGCAAAGAGTGAAAATTTCTGGTCATATGTATTGACAGGAAAGACCTAATATGAGTATGCTCTGATTTGTGGTGTAAAGTATAAAAACTAAATAACAATAAAATCTGCATTGCTGAATTGCCTGTACGTATGCATATTGTACAACATACAAATGGAACACAAAATAGTAAAACAGGCTTATTCAGCAATTTCCTTTAAAGAATAGGTGACTAGACAACGGCATATGAATTGATCTGTACCTTGTAAGTCTTACCTGCTGTGAAATTAATTTATTTGGAAAAAATGAAGAATATCTAAATGCATCTAAATATATTTATTAAAAAAAAAAAAAAGGTATTGCTAAATTGTACAAGTAGCTTTTTTTAGTAGCGTAACTGAATAACTGCAAAACAAGACACTGCACAAACCAGAATCCCATGTCCCAACAAAATTTACACTGTATAAATTACACTGGAAACAGCGTTCATTTAATCCTAAAAATTAGTCTACAAAGACAATCAATATGGTGTTTTTTTTCCAATTTGTTTACTTATTTATGAAAGTAGACCTTTGCTAATACAGCTGGGTAGAACTGTGAGCAACAAATAAAATAGGCATACAGGTTTTTGTGTAGGATTTCTGTTTTATAAATCATTTTTGAACCAAGAATAAACTACAGAAATGTAGCAATTTCATTCAACACATTTTTAAAAAATAATCAAAAACTAATAATTGCAAAAATATAATAATAATAATAACGATGAATTGTAAATTTTGTTCTAGAATTCTGTCTCTAAATTGTGCATGTTATACCTGTGACACTAAGCACAAAAACACATGATTCTAAAACACAAACACACACATACACACACATATACACGTAGCAAATAAAACATAACTAGTAAGGATGGAATGCAGAGCTGGACAGGGAATGGTCTTCACCAAAATGTCAGTGCATTATAAATGGATCAAGGTATTGCCATTTATTATGCTTTTACTAGCCTTTTTGCATTTAACAGGTCCTTCTTGAACTGGTTGTCCAGCTGCGCTCCAGAGGGAAGATCTGCGGCAGGATATGAGTCTACAAGACTTTCCTTTATATCTGGGGTCAGGGATGCTGTAGGATCTACTTCAGGAGTGGAGATGCAAATATGGGGCTTTCCTACATCATCTGTAGAACCTACCGGTCCAGCTTTTTGGCCATCGGATGTTTGTATCTTTTCTACAGTATGTGGTGGCTTGTCATTAGTTTTAGGTTGAGAAGTTATGACTGGATCTGCTTGTGGCTTGGGTGACTCTGTCTGCCAGGGAAAACTTATCTTTGCTCCAAATAACGTTGCAGCAACTGGTTCTTGCTTTTTTTCATCTTGAAATAGACCACTAGAAAGGTTCTTCAATCCAGAAAACAGACCACTGCCTTCTTCTGTCTGAGGTGTCGACTGAGTACCTGGTGACAGTGTTGATGTAAATAAAGATCCAAGAGATTTTCCAGCCTCACCCTGTGTTGATATGAAACCCAACAGAGACTTAGTTGGAGGTTCCGCTGAATTGTTTGGCAAATGGTCGACAGTAGGAGCTGCTTCATCTGCTTTGGGTGAGACAGATTTGTCACATTCTGTACTCTCTGGTTCTCCTGTGATGATGATGGGCTTCTCATGTATGACCTCTCCCTCTAGAGTCGGTTTTGCTTTATCAGTGTCATCTACCTGATGAATGACATCACTTGCAAGGCTTTTAACATCACCTGTGACAGCAGGAGTTTCCAAATGAGCTTCTTCAGATGCCAGTGCACTACCACCTGTGAGACTATCAGATTTGACTTGAGTGGTATCTGATATGCTTGGAGTTGTTTTATTTGCCGTAGTCTCAGCACCAGATGGAACTCCCTTGGGTAGCATGCCTTCATTCTTAATCTGGGGCTGTGGCGTAGAGTCAGATGTTGGCTTGGACTCACCCGGCACTTTGTCAGAGGGCTTAGTTGCCTGTGCAATACCTCCAAATAGAGATCCACCTATGCCCCCAAGTATTGAGGCTCCAGGCTGTGCTCCTGCTGTCGGAGCAGTAACTCCTCCAAACATTCCACCAAGTAAAGAGCCACCAGTCTGTGCCGTGTTCGCTGCAGATCCTCCAAAGATACCTCCTATTAATGATCCACCTGTCTGTGGACCTCCAGGTTTAGCAGGGGATCCTCCTCCAAACATCCCACCTAGTACAGAACCTCCAATGGTAGAGGTATTGGTTTGAGAACCAGATTGGGGGCCAGACCCTTTGAATAAACCTCCTAATAATGATCCAGCAGTCTGAGGAGCTGAAGTCTGGGTGCTAGGTCCTCCAAATATACCTCCTAAAAGTGATGATGCAGTTTGACCAGGAGCAGTTTGTGGTGTTGCTCCTTCTGGTCCACCATGTGAGCTGTTTGGGTGTTGCTGACCATCGGTAGGGGCAAGTGTTTGTTTGAAAAGGGTGGTCACAAAACCTGTAACTTTATCTGCTGAGGAATCAATTATAGATTTTTCTGGCTCTGGTGGCTTTTGTTGACCCTGGACTTCAGGACCCACTGGTTTAGTTTCCTCTTCAGTTGTGGGTGGCATTTTATCTTGACTAGATTGACCAGACACAATCCCTGGTTTTGTAGGCTCTTCCGTTATTGCGCTCACTTCAGGTTCTTTAGATACAATATCACTTGCTGAAGCAGTGGGTTTGTCAGCATCCTGGTAAGGGACATCTTTGTCATCAGTTCTGGTCAGTCCTGCCTCATGACACTGACCTTCACTGGAAGGTTGATGTGGCATACTTTTGGTAGAGGTATCACTTAAAGGTTCGGGGATAGCTGGGGCTGCAGATGTTTTATTGTCGTCAGTGGATTTTGCTAAAACAGTGGCATCAGAAGGAGTTTTGTTGTCGTCAGTAGGTTTTGGTGTAACAATGGCACCAGAAGTTTCAGAAACAGATGTAGAGGCTGTTTTATTTCCATCACTGGGAGTTGCTGTTGTAGTAGGTGTTTCAGGTGGAGCAGTTCCTCCAAACACAGAAAGAAAACCTTTACCAGGCATCTCATTTGGTGCAGAAGCACCAGGTAAAATGCCACCCAGCAAAGATGCACCAGTCTGTGCAGTGCCTGTTTGAGATGATGGCATCCCAAATATACCTCCCAATATGGAGCTAGTATTTTGAGGTGTTGAAGTTGGGGGCGCTGCCCCACTAGTGTTAGGTGTAGTAGATGACAGTGTTGATGCACCAAATATTCCACCTAAAATAGACCCGCCAACTTGAGATCCACTGACTTGGGGAGCAGATCCGCCAAATAAGCCTCCAAGTAAGGATGTCCCTGTCTGAGGTTCGGCTGTTTGAGAATTTGGCCCTCCAATCTTAGTGGGGCCAGCTGGTGGAGCAGGCCCTCCAAACAGACCACCTAGTAATGATGATCCTGTTTGAGAAGCAGATGATTGAGCTGGAGGTCCACCAAACATTTTTCCCAACAAAGAACCGGGCTGAGGAGAAGACTGAGAAGAGGTGCCTCCAAGCGCAGAGAAAAAACCTGTAGCAGATGAGTCACTGGATCCAGCTGTAGCTGAAGGACCTGTCTGACTAGCACTGGCATCAGTACTGGGGCCAGAGAACAAGGAAAGTAAACCTTTTCCAATAGCATCTGGAATCAATCCTGGTTGTGGAGAAGATGTTTGGGGACCTGATGCACCATCTGCAGGTGGTGTTTCTTTTGATAGGTGAGGTGCACTTTCTTTGCCTGTTTCCTTTACCACAGTGTGACATTCTGAATTTGGTGATATAACTGGAATATCAGTCTCTTTAACTGTAGTACCCTCATTAACAGTGACTGTAGCACTAATAGTAGCAGTAGTGGCTGAGCTATCATGCACGTCACTGGAGTCAATACTAGCTTTGCTTACTGAGACTTCACCAGATGACTGAATGCTAGTTGTCACAGTTCCATGGCTACTGGGGAGTGATGGTAATTGGGAAGAATCTGGCAAAGAAGTACTTTGCTCTTTGGCTGGAATGACAGCTGCATTAGTTGAATTAGTACTTTGTTGTGGAGGTGATGTAATATCACTAAAAACAGAGAATATATTTTTGACAGGTTCTTTTGATGCTGTAGCTCCATGAGTAGCAGACACATTTACAGGTGCACTGGGCCCAGCTGTCTGAGGGGCATCGGGAACAGTGAATATGGAGAACAAACCTTTCCTTGGACTTTCAGTAGCACTAGACAAGCCACCTAATAATCCCCCAAGAACAGAGGCAGCTGACGGTTCTTGTCCAGGAGGCTGTGTATGCGGTTTAGGCTGTGTCTGAGTTTCCCCTTGTTGTTGAGGTTTTGATTGAGGAGTGCTTTGTTGTCGAGATGAGGTTGTTTGTGGCTGTGGCTGTGGTGGACCTGAATCACTAAATATTGAAAACAGTCCTTTCATTGGGCTTTCATTTGAACTTGATGCCCCAGGCAAAATTCCTCCAAGTAGGGATCCTGTTTGGGCTTGGGATTGTTGGGTGTTGGGACCCCCAAACATTGAGAGAAATCCAGTATTCGGGGGTTCTTTTGAAGGAGGAGCTCTCTGTTGTGGTAGTTCATTATTAGGCTTGGTTTGAGGAGGAGGCTGTGGAGGACCTGATCCCCCAAACATTGACAATAAACTCTTTCCAACTGATTCTTGTTGAGGTGGTTGTGGAGTTGCACCTGGTGCTACTGATTGAGGCTGTGGTCCAGGTTTAGTCTCAGCCTGTGGAGGATTTGGCCCACTAAATATTGATAATATACTCTTGCCAAGAGATGCTTCTTGTGGAGCTGGAGTTGGAGCAGGTGCTGAAGGTGCAGATCCAGGTTGAGTAGCTATTGATCCTGTCAGCATTTCTCCAATTGAAAACCCAAACAGTCCACCAGATTGTTTAGCTCCTGTTTCCTGTTTTGTCTGATCTGGATGTGCCATTGTCTGTGATCGACTTATGTCAGGGCCCACAGAGGAACTAGGAGGTAACACTTGTGACAAACTTTTATTTGGTGCCTGGCTCTGAGGAATCCGAGATGTGCCACTTTGGTCCATTGTTTTTTGTCTCTGGATACCTTTAGGTCTAGATGCCAATGAACCCTCTGTAACACTAGGTTTCATTTGTGACTTTTGTGGTGGAGGGGGCTCAGAACTAAAAAGGCTGCTGATTGATCCAAAGAGATTTGATACTCCTGCAGTTTCTTTGTTTGCGGTAGCATTTTCTGTTAAAGAAGCACTGCTGTTGGTTTTACTTTGCTGATTTAGAGAAGTTTGAGAAGATTTCTGGGTCTCTGGCTTGGGTTCCTCTATTCCTACAGCAGTTTTCAGGAAGTTCATAAAACCTGCCTGTGGTTGCTCAGTTGATTTGTCCACTGGCTTATCACCTGGAAGCTGTCCAGGCAACCCAGGTTTAATTAAAGATTCTTTTGGTTCTGGAGGACCACTGACTTTTGGTTGTGTTGGAGGGGCTGCTTGTTGGACCATGGTGGTTTGACGAGCGAGTCTGGGCTTCTGTGTAATTGACTGTGTTGAGGGGTGACTCACTTGAGTACCGGTTGGTACTGGGGGCAAAATTCTTCCCTCTCTGCCAGCTGGTCTTTGGATTTGCTGCTGAACACTTTCTGTCTTAGTAGAAACTTCTTTAGATTCATCTTTAATGATCTTTGACTTAAGACTTTGGAAACCAGAGGAAAGAATGTTCTGAGGCTGTTTTTCAGAAATATTTGCATTGGATATCTGATTGTACGATGATGTGCTTGTTTTGTTTGATTCCCCCTGTGATGTTTTGCTCACAAAAGAGGATATTAGGGATGAAATCTTATTGACTTGACGATTGGGTTGTTCTTGTCCTGGAGCTACTCTCTGCTTCCATTCCTCCTCTGATACATCATCCACATGCTTAACTGTTACGCCTGTAGAAGAACGACGTCGTTGGCAAGGCTGATAACAATTGTACAGTAAATGCTGATTGGCATTCACAGTTGGTGTAGAGTTCAGAGAAACAGCAACTTTCTGAGCAAGAAATGACTTAATTTCCTGGTTATTCCAAAGTGGCCCTTTTCTGTCTCTGTTATGGCAGGAAAGATCTATGACTTCTTTGTATGGGTCTTGATAATTATAACTGGGCTGTCCTGGATCTATCCTGACTTTGTTTAATCGGTAAGATGTAAAATCCATATCAGATTCTCCTTGTGTCAGAAATGAATTTTCAAACATTTGAGAGAACTGCTCAAGATTTAAATTCATGATCTGATTTCCTTTTCTGTAGGCAGCAGACAGATCTAAAGGAGCATTGAGAAGTTGCGAATCACTGTCATCTTTACCAGGAAGCCAGAGAAGCTCATCCTCATTGTAAAGTGGAATTTTAAAGCCACATACCAAAACCATTTCATTGTGCAAATAAGCACTGGGAATATGATCTAACTTATGTGCATTTCCACCATACTCTCCTTCTGGGCCACATGCATATACATATTCACCTGCTGAATCTGTAAGCAAGGCATAAATGTATTCATGATCTGTATAAACAAAGTAGCCACAGTCACCATCATCTGCTGGCCACCACATTCCTTGCTCAAGTAGAGAAAGCCACTGTTGATACCATTCAGTGTCTTCTAGATAACGGGAGTCTTCCATCTCATTATAGACACTCTTGGGATAGTTTGAGTCTGCGTGTCTATTCAAAGTAAACTGAGTCTGACAGACCATACCATCAGAGTTGACATTTTGTGGGACTCCATTGTCCATTCCATACTGCCAGTTAGCAGAGTATGATAAGCTTGGGGCATTCTCCTCATAGTAGCCTTCGTGATATGTTACCCCATTCAAGCTGTAAGAACTGCCATAATTTCCAAACTTTGCATTACTTTGTTTAGTAGTTAGGTTCAATGCACCCTCTTCATTAGATGAGTATGCCATAGTACCCAAGTCTTCATAGCTGTTCCATAATCTTCTCTTTGGATATGTATCATTTCTATTTCCTTCCATGTCATATGATCCAACTTGCTCTTGTTGACAAACACCTTCCCATGGTATAGAAGAGTTAAACTGTTGGCTGATACTTGATGAACTACAGTGAAGAGGTGAGGTTTGTAATGACACAGCCTCAGGGCTCTGTGGATACATTTGCCCTTCTACATTAAATTGATAATTAAGTGACTCGTTCTGAAAATGCTGCCATATAGAACTTTGATGAATCCATTGGTTTTCATCATAAGAATGGCTAGTCCTGAAAGGAGACAACTGATCTTGATAAGGAGTGTGCTCTGTAGCTCCATAAAGAGACTGTGTGCTAAGGCCAATATAAGGATGCATGGTTGATTTTGGAGAACTGGAATGGCTTTGTAAAAGGGACTGAATATTTCCTGTACTGTAAGCCATTGGTTGAATTGCCTGAACTGAGCCAGAGTAATACAACTGAGATAAATTTCCTACACTAACTGACGAATATGCTGCCTGACTTTGAAGAGTTCTTGCAAATGTAGCGGATGTTCTAAGGTCTAAACTCTCAGTATCAATTGACACAGGAGCCCTAATGAAAGCATGTCTACTTTGACCTGGATTACGTGTATCTGAAATAACTCTTTGACTGTTGTGGCTGCTACCACTTACAGAATTTAAGGTAGCATTTCTTAGTACACCTGAATGCAACTCTGTGAGCTTAGATAAGGGTGGAGTTTGTTCTGTAAATTGCCTTTGAATGCAAGGTTCCTCAGCTTCCTTTTTGCTAAATAGTCCAGATAGAAATCCTTGCTGAGCTGGTCTTGAAGTTCTCTTCTCATTTTCATCATTTTCCTGAATTACTCTAGTATGTTGCTGTGTTTGCAGTGGTGTCTCCCTTTGAAGCCCATAACTGGTGGTTTTCTGATGCAGTGATTGCTCTGTTGATGTCTGGGAGGTTGTGTCAACGTTTTCAGATGATTTTGTTAATTTGTTAAACAAGCCTGAGAGTACTCCAGGTTGATCTGCTGCCTCTGGTTTTGTTTGAGGAGTCTGGTTGGGCATTGATGGATGTTTTTGTTGAGTCTCTTGGGTTACATTATGGTGCTGTTGCTGAGGTGTATTTCCTGCGGATGTTTTGAATAGTCCAGAAAGCAAACCACTTGCTTGAGTTTTGTGTTGTGGGGTGGCATGTTGCAGTGGATCTTGGGTTGAAATTGGAATATTTCTTGCCCTTTGTTGTTCATGGCTGGATTTACTTGTGGTCATTTCAAATTGCTGAACTGTTTTCTGTTGTGTATTAACATTATCAGCTGAAGCAAATTTAAAAAGACCAGAGAAAAGACCACTACGCTGGGATGGTGTTTGCTGGAGAGGAACTGTTTTTTGTCGAGTAAAGCCTGGTTTATTTGTCTCCTGCCGGTCAACTTGCTGAACTGATGTTCCAGTCCTGAGAGATGGCCCTCGGTTTGGCCCTTGTATATTCTGTCTATTGTAATTTGGTGGATTAGTTTGTATGTTGCTTTGTTGTTGATGCTGAACAGTTTGCCCACTGGAAACATTTTCAGAGGATGCAAATTTAAGAAAGCCAGACAACAGCCCTCTTTGCGGAGCTTCCTTTGGCTGAGATCCAGCCGAAGTGTGTTGCTGACTAGAATAATTATGCTTTTCTGCTTCAAAAGTCTGTACATTATGGGGTATATTTTCTGTTGATGAAAACTTCAATAGACCTGTAAGGATCCCCCCCGTCTGAGGGGGTTGAGTATTTTGTTGTAGAGGAAGCTGATGAGGTAACTGTTGTTGGGTATTGTTCCCAAGAGGTTGATTACTATGGGGAGGCTGCTGTGATAAATCACTGGTAGAGCCAAATTTAAGAAGTCCAGATAGTAACCCTCCTTGCTTGGGTTGATTAGAAGTCATGTCTTCACTAGAGCTCCCTTTTAAAAGGCCAGTTAAGAACCCTTGTGCTTCAGGCTGATTGGTCTTATGCTGCAACCCTTGAGGAATTGGTGCTGGTTTCTGACTTGCTGTATGCTGTGGATGTGACTCAGCTGGCACTTTACTGATCTGAGGTTGTTGCCTGTTGATATTATTCTGATTTGCACCAGGGGGGTCAGGCGTAGGATTAAAAATGCTTGAAAACCATCCTTTCTCAGTGTTTTGCTGCGGTTGATTTGAAGAAATAGCAGAGGAGCTTTGTGTAAAGGTAGTAGAAGTTGACTCATGATGCGACTGCACAGGGTTTTGTGCATTCCTAGAGGCACTGATATCTTCACTGGATGTGAACTTTAAAAAACCAGATAGCATACCTCCCTCTGGTTTAGGGTGTTGCTGAGTTGAGACATTTTCAGAGGAGAGGAAAGGCAGTTTAATTTTACTACTTAAAGATGGGTCCTCAACAGGTTTCTCTGGTCCAGTATCCTCTGGGCCTCTAAACACAGGATAAACTGCCACAGGTGGAGCTCCTTGAGGGGGTACAGGGGCAGCAGATGGGAACAATGAACTTAGTGACTTCTTAAAAGGGCTAAATAAACCAGTGCTTTCTGGTTGTTTCTGTCCTGTAACCTTTGTTGACTCTGAATCAGGCACATTTTGTTTGTAAGTCATGGTATTTTGTGTCTTTTGTACATTTTTATCTTGGCTTTGTCCAAAGTGTCGATCTTGAGATAATCTTGATTTTTCAAATTTTGTGCCTACTTCAGTCATCTCTTTCTCTTGATGACCACATTTCACATCCCATTGAGAATTTGTGGTTTCTTGTGGCTGTTTACATTCCGCTGACTCTACATTTGTATTTTCTCCTGAAAAGAGCTTTAACGGATTCAATTTTCCCAACACTGAATTTCCTGGAGTAGTCTGGGGTTTGGCTGAAAACTCCTGTATATTTTCTTTGGCACTTATTTGAGTCTGTGTCCTTCTGGGAGCTTGTGTTTCTTGGTTAAGTCCCTGTGTCTTGGCATCACGTTGGCGATGAGGAGGCAAGGAAAACAATGATTTTTCAGGTGAGGTTTCTACTGGAGATACAACTGCTACAGGAGCTGTGGTTGTTGACTTGGGCATAAATGAGAACAGTTTTGTCAATCCAGATTGTACAGGTTGTGAAGGTGGGGCTTGTGGATTTGTGGTAGGTTGTTTCTTGCCTCCTCCAACTCTATCGGTAAAGGAACTAAATAATGAGCTCATTGCATTTTTTACCCCTGAAACCTCCTGGTCAGCATTCTGTGACTGTGTCTGATCTCCTCTTGGATCCTTTGGAGTATGCTGGTCATCTCCGAAGGAGTCTGTTCTATTGCTGCCCAAAGATGACAGCCTAGATTTGTTTGATTTGGGAAGGGAACCGTACTTGCTTATTTCCTCTTCTTTTTCAGCAAGGTACTCGGAAACTGTTTCAACAAGACATTGGAGCTCATCCATAGGGTCTACATACTCTTCAATTGGTTCCTCTACAGGAGAAAGCATTGCCTCCGGAGCCCAACCACCAACTTTAGCTTTTCCGGATTTCCTTTCCCAGTAACCCTGAGAGTTCTCCAAGTGGCTTTCGTATGATAACTGATACCTATCTTTGCAATATCTTCCATTTTCTGAGTGAAAGTCATCAGCTATAAATGACATATCTTCAATATCCTCTTCTGATCCCATGGAGCAGTGGAAATCCTCAGTGTTTTCCAAATCGAAATCAAACCGTGACCTCATTCTAGCATCTTGCTCTTTTTTGTATGCCACATAATGCTCCAGAGTGTTGTCCAGGTCATTTTTTGCCCACATCCTTGTTTTGTAAAGCAGCCCATTTTTGTATGGCCTAAGGCAAGGTGTCATTCGTTCCTCCTCTTCCTGCATCTCAGCTAGCTGTTGCCTAAAGAGCTCACCTCTTTTCTCACAAGTGGAGAATGCCAATTCTCCCATGTCTGTACTAGGAAACCCTCCTGGATCTCTAATCTTTTTTCTTCTCCTGCGATCAATAGTGTCATAGCCCTCAGGGTAGGCGGCATGCAGGGAACTGTTGTGTTGACTGTTTTGATGGGCAGAGCTGTGTGATGGCTCAGGATATGCTCTTCCCATTCGAAGGATGACATTGTCTTCCTCATCGTCTAAGAAGTCACTAAGCTGAGGCTTGCCCTGCCCCTTGTATTTGTTTTCCCAATCGTCAAAACCCATGCCAGAATCTACGGGTATGATTCTAACTCGTCCTTTCTGATTTAATGATCTGTTTTAGGGTAAAGACAGGATTATAAAAGGAAATCGAACAGGATGGGTAAAAGAGAAAGGAACGGAAAAGAAGCACAAAACAAGAGAAATGCAAAGAAAGACACAAGTTTAGCAGTGGGACCAGCTGCATGCAGACAAATGCATGCAAATATTAAACACAATTGCACTCTTCATGTATTCACTACAATAAAACAATTAGCAAACAGTCTTCATTTAGCTTTTAATTAAACAATGAGTTAAGCTAAAAAACAAAGAAAATGGGTGCTTCTATGAAACTGCATTTATTTTGGTACCTGTCACTTTTTGCAAACTTTTTAGATCCAATAATAACAGAGAAATGTAGACATATTTCTCCCCCAGGATGTACCTAATGATGACCTCAGATAAATGCACAAAAATGATACTGTTGCTCTGAGCCATTTCAAAATTAATTAATTTTTAATGAAATAATGGGGCCAAAAATAGGACCCCACTTGTAAAAACTGCTTGAAATAGTCTTCTATAGGTCTATAAATAAAGACAGTGTTAAATTTGATGATTCTAGTGATTTTTCCAATCCAGACATGTAGGTTTTTCATGAATTGTTCTCAGTTTCGCATGTAACCCATCGTTTCCACTTGCGTTATACTGTATGTGGAACCTGCCCATTTAAACACAAATAAAATGTGAGTGATTTTGCAACAACAGTCATTTTTATGAAACCCTCTACCTTACATAATTAGTTTGATTCCCAAAATGTAACTGTGAGAGAGTAAAAAGATCTTCAAAAAAAATAGTAGCATATAATTTTCATGTTCTTTTTATCATGTTACATGCAGATTTTTGCATAAAAAAATATAAAACATATATATATGAAAAATAGTTTATTTTATCTCAGTAACTATTTATCTTTGAATTAGACCCAACCTTGCCTCATAACATTAGTCTACATCTGGGTTTGATTTTTAGCCCCTCTCTCCTGTTTTTAGGGCCAGTTTCATAAAAGCACCCACAACTGCCTGAAAAAAAAAAAAAAAAAGAAAATCAATGAAAACTCAATATTTACTACTCAGTTCTAATACATGGTGTGTGTGAATGGACCATTTGTGCCCATGTACTGTTGTTATATGGGACCTTTGTAAATCCCTATCGCATGATTCTGCCTGTAATTCTTATCAGTACTTTAACATCCAGCCTCTAACAGCAGTGTTCATGAGAAACGCATGTTAAATCACAACCATATGGCCTACACCAAACCGAGTTTTTAATCACCTCAGAAAAACATGGCTCCTACTGACCCATTTCTTACATCTGTGACATAAAGATTCCCTCAATGATGAATCTAAACCCAGTTCAGAATGATTCCAAATACCAGTTTGACAAACAAAATGAATCCTCGAGACAAAAAGAAACAACTGCAATGAGATTTTCCCGGCTGTAATTCCTCTTTTTTTTTTTTTTTGATGTTTTAGAATTATCCGGATCAACTCCCTATCACTCAAGGCAGGCAGATTTGCTGCAGTCTCAGTGGGAGACCAGCTTTCCATGGCAATTCACAAGTGCACACAAGTAAACTCCGCACACTGAGACCATTTGTTTTACGGAGCAAATATGGCCTCTGCACTCGCACGAATGCGTGAACTGTGAGAACGAGTGAAATTTACGGAGCCTGTGTCTGTATGTGATTGTGTAACAAAGTGTGGTTTACACTCTCTACCTGCTTCCTCTCTGATCCCTGTTGTCCAGATCAAAGCTGTGAACAGAGTCTGTGCAGGAGTCGTGGTGGTGCTGCGGTCGGAGCCCCATCGGGTACTGGTGCATGGAGGAGTTGGGCTGAGCTGTGGTGTGGTAACGTGGGGGCAGACTGTTACTGGTTTCACTGCGATAGTCGCTATCACGGTCGTCCACGGCGCTGTCTTGATCATCCAGAGCTGCAACAGTTAACAGGATGAGCGGAATCATTTACAATCTTTCCTGAAATGACAAAAATCATTTCTCAACTTCCACTGATTTTCAGAAACTCTTTGTGAAGGCTGAGGATGCACCCTTGTTGTTTTCTGCTTTTTGTTATTAACAGAAATTCATTAACCCATAAGGACCCAGTGTGACATTTGTGACACTTCCTAAATAATGTTTTCTCCATATTTAACCATTTTTAAGTCATTTATCATCATTTACTGTAATATTATCT
>JAPTGZ010000005.1:46918929-46930556 GCA_029814645.1 Fowleria isostigma
AAGTGGGAGGGGTCAGTCCATTCACACACTGCCGTCCCCCCTGTCGTCATGTGCATATGACATTGCTTCCTGTTCTCACAGCCAAGAACATTAATATTGTCCATCAATTGGATGATTAAGCTAACATTTGTTTTATTAGCCACATAGCCCTGCTACTTTACTTATCTTACCTAAATTAATCAGAAGTCCCGTGCCTCTAAAAAGTACTTTAGACCGTCTTTTGTGTCTGAATCCTGTTTGTCGTACACCACTTCCAACAGTACACGACACAGATGCACCTGTCCAACTACCTTCAGAAAAACTTGAGTGCTTCTTTAAGAGCCTTTGTGCTTGAAAAGCTGCGAAAACCACTTATAAACATTATATGGCGGAACATCTACACATATATTACCGACTGGTCTATTCGGACTGGATTAGTTTTACCTGGGGTCATTTTTCCGGACCCTTTTACAGAAGGTAAAATTCATGTTAATTTCTACCACACAATGTCAGTAAAGATTAACGCGACTTGGCGCATTCAGACGGAACTAAAATCTCCGGCAATTATTGCTTTACCCCACGTCATTAGGTAAAACTAATCCAGTCCAAATAGGGCTTTAGACTCATGACCCAGACACTGATTTACACAAGACACAGAGAAATCTGATCATTTCTATACAGGGTGGGTGAAAAGTAACTAGGCATTAAACCTTGGTAATAAAATCCATATTCCTATCACAAATTTATTGCAAACAAATGATACATGTTCTTTATTACATGGGCAGTTGAATGTAAATGTTCATATTTCAACGTAAGCACCAGTGGCGTCAACCAGTTTAATTAAATGACCAGGGATGGAATCAACAACCCTCTGGATAAGACAGACAATAAGAACATAAGAAATAAGATGATTAGAAAATAAGAAATCCCCATTAATGTTGTCTGTTTAAAAAATGTTTTTGTCATGACTTCAGTGATACTAAAAATTTTATAAGCAGTTTCTAATACCTAGTTACCTTTCATTCACTCAGTATAAAAAAATCAAATACCGGCATCTGAAAACTGAGAAAAACCCTATATTTGAGTGCAGTCGTTGAATATGTGGCCAATTTGGTTGGTGGTAGGGTCAGAGCTGTTAAATGCCAACACTGAGTTGTGGGTTTGGAAGCAAAAATGTTCATTTTCTTTTCTGGTGTCATAGGTCTGCGCAGGTAGTTGGCAGCAATCTGGGCTGATTGGTGTAGATAGAGTATGTAGTGTGGCTCACAGGGTGGAAGTGTTCCATTCAGCAACTATTTAGGTCATTCTCCTCCCATCCTCCATCCTCCTTTGTTACAGTTCTCCAAAGTCACCCTTTCAATGTGAAACAGTAATAACAACCTCTCAGATGCAACTAGAGCTTTTAGGCCAAGGTCAAGTTTATTTATATCACACATTTAAAATAACGTAAAGTGCCCAAAGTGCGGTACAGACCTGCAGATTCAAATGCAAGATATATAAGGGAAAAAAAAGTAAAATAAGAATAAATACAAGGTATGCTAAAACTGATTAAAAAAAAAATAAAAACAGATACACAACACAAGGCCAAGTCGACCTGTCATTGACTACAGCAGAATAAGGGGAAGGTTCTGGAGTGTCCATCTCCTGACCGCAGTATCATTGATCCACTTTGGGGAAGTCTGAAACACACAGTTCATGCAAGAAAACCAAAGAATTTAAAGAAGCTTTTTTTTTTTTATAAAGAATGGGCAGTTTTACCATCTGATAGAATAAAGTACCACATCCACAACGACCACAAAAGGCTTCAAGCTGTTATTGATGTTGAAGGGGCGGGGCCAGTAATGACTATTAAGACCTAGGGTATGTAAACTTTTAATCAGGATCATTTGGATAATTTCTGTTGTCATTATTTTTTTTAAAAAAAGCAAACACATTTTTTTTTTAAAATGACGAATGGCTTCACCTAACCGCTAACCATGAGTGAAAGAAACGCTTTTGTATTATCATTCATATTCTCTGATAAATGAGCATAAAAACACAAATTCTGCTAGGGTATGTAAACCTATGAGCACAATTGTATGTCGTAGGTTATTAAGAGCAATATATCGATAATTGCAGTCTCGAGATCGTGAGCCATGTATCACATGTTGTATTATATCGTATCATATCATATTGTATCATGAGGTACCCTGACATTCCCAGCCCTATTAAGCAGTTTTGAAAATGAATGAAATACATAACATTGTCATTGTTTACTGACTGAATGTAAAGTGTTACCTTCTTAATAGCTGTTTAACTTATGGGTCAATATATAATTGTGGGACTTTTTGAGTTTCCTTTTTAGGGCAACGTAGTTGACAGGATTTTTGAATAAGCTCATTTTATTATTGTTTAGCTAATTAGAAGGTGGTTATTAAATTCGGATGGTTATTTAGCTGACATTTTGGTATAGCTAGTCATTTTCTTCCTGTACTTCAAACACTACTTGCTGTTTTTCCACTGGCCAGTGAGTATTAATTAAATCACTTGGGCAGGATGAAATGTTCCGTGTCATGAATAACACATTGACTGAAATATTTTTCATTTATTTGAAATCAAAAGGATGCATCTTCTTTGTCAAATCAACCTGTGTTTATTCCTACTGAGGTCAGAGGTCTTCTTTTGTAAGAGCGGTCAGCGATGACAGGCGCATAAATGAATGCAAATGCGATTTATCAAGCAGGGAACAGTTGCCAAGGAACCCAAAAGAAGGAAAAAAAAAAAAGAAACATATGAAGCCCAGAAGAAATGAAAACCGAAAATATTCAGTTTGACAAATGTTTCCTTCTGCACATGATTGACTTAGCATGAAAAAAACAGTGTGGGAGACCAAATGTAATTCCAGTGATTAAACAAAGAGCTTTAGCTGAAATCTTAAACACCCAGGAAGTGTTAAACATACAATGTCAAGAGGGTCACCGGCAGCACAGGAACAGTCAGGAGAGGCAATTATTGGGGCTGAGTGTCTGCTCGGGCATACATAAAGAGAACAGACTCGTGGTCAGTGGACTTTACACCTGCCTGCCATTACAACCAGAGGACTGTCTCTCATTGTGCTGAACAGGTCACCTTCTTATCACCGCGCACTAGAACAGCAGCATAGTTTACCTCCAAACCTCAGCATGCTTTAAAACCACAGCCAGAAAAACATAGTCAACCGGCAGTCATCTTACAGCGTTGTCAGAGACTCTCCACAGCCCCCGAGGCTTGTATTATTTTGTATTTTTCAGCAGAGGGAAAAAAACGATTTCAGTCAGCAGCGTCGTCTAGAAGGTTAAACTGAAGGTCAGGCTGTGGGACAGAGAAAGCTCTTGGCAGTATATGAAATATAAAGGAATTAAGAACACTGCAAAATTAAAAAAAAAAAAAAAAAGGAAACAGATAAAAGTATGCATTAGAAGAGTGTGTGTGGGAGAGAAATCATTTAGATGAGCAGGTTATGTAATTGTTTCATAACACATTCAATAGTACCATTCTTGACCAAGTTAATTGCTTCATAAAACGCTGAGTCAAAGGTAAAACGTAAGCTCCGAATTATCTCAAAGGTTAATAGCCTGCACTAATGAGAAGGATTATTAAGGGATGTATTGGGATAATTTTGGGACTTTGGCTCAATCCCAATTTACTCCTTTCTCTCCCCGCCTTATTAAACCTACCCCTCCATTTAGCGTTTTCACATTAAGGGGTAGGGGTGTTCTGATTTTTGATGATTTGGAGGGAAGAGCTAAGAGGGAGGGCTGTATGACCCTCCAAATGGAGACTTTTTAGGACCACGCTGCAAATGGAGGGGTAGGAAAAATCTCCCATAATTCTGTTCAAATCATTGGCAAGGTAGAGGAAGACACAGTAGTGGTGTGCACAGACTTTTTGAAGGGCAGAGGTGAAAGGAAAAATAGGGCCCCTTAGTGTTGCATTTTGGCTCCCAAGATGACACTTTCTGGTGAGTTTTGGCTCCCAAGAGGGCACTTTAGCATGCGTTTTGGCTCCCAAGGGGGTAACTTGAGTGTGCAATTTGGCTCCCAGGAGGGCACTTTATAGCTTATTTTGGCTCCAAAGAGGGCATTGTATCACGTGTTTTGGCTCCCAAGAGAGCACTTTAACGTGTGTTGTTGCTCTTAAAAGGGCACATAAGCATACATTTGGGCTCCTGAGAGGGTATAGAAGCATGGATTTTGGCTCCCAAGAGAGCACGTTAGCGTGTGTTGTTGCTCTTAAAAGGGCACAAAAGCATGCATTTTGGCTCCCAAGAGGGCACGTAAACATGCATTTTGGCTCCCAAGGGGTAACTTTAACATGCGTTTTGGCTCCCAAGAGTGCACTTTATAGCTTGTTTTGGCTCCAAAGAGGGCATTGTAGCATGTGTTCTGGCTCCCACACTCTTCAATTTGGAAGATTTTGCAGCATTTAAAAGATTATTTATTTGTTTCAAACATGCAAAGAAACAAAATAAAATAAAACATAACATTTAAATGAACAGAATCTGTCTTCAAGTACAAACAAGTTTAAATTTGCATGATCACAACGGAGTAAGAAAAAGTCTAAACTTATTTACTCCTACCCCTCAAATACTTTTACATCTTTAGCGGTAACAAGTCATAAATCAAACAAAAGCTTTACTTGATTTAGCATTCAGCCCACAACTAAAACAATACATTCATTCATTCATTCATTTTCTGAACCCACTTTATCCTCACTAGGGTCATGGGGGTCACATGGAGCCTATCATTGAATTATACTCAACATTTTTATCATGGCAGTACAGACATCAACAGTGCAACAATGCAACAACATTAACCATAACAAACAGCCCTCGTAATCAATATTAAATACTGTACCTTGCAAAAATCAATTCTTTATATCTTTTTAAACTGAATTATGTTTGATATATGTTTTATCTCCACACACATATTATATAGGTTTAACAAAGTGATGAACTACAAAACACACTACAGTCGTATTCCTTTAAATACAACGACTACAGATTATGTAGTTGCTTAACAAGTAAATACAGTTGTGCATTGTGGAGGAATAACACATAAAGGGGCCTGTATTAGCCTCTTAAAATCTAACTCAATATATTTCTTCTGTAGTAAAGATCAAGTTCTGTGTATATAATGTAATATATAGTGTAATTTATACGTCTCTTGTTTTGCGGATATTGTATTTAATACCCAGCAAAGACACTTAAAGTTAAATCTAACCTTGCATAATGCACTGGAGTTTTACCATCTATTTACCAAGGATATTGATCTCTCTAAAGGAACTCGGAGTCCTAATGTTTTGGACAATTGAGTTTAGTAGATGAATGAAAGTGATCTGCATTGTTGTACACGGTTCACTATGACTCAGTGGAGCCATCCAGTCTGAAAAACGGTTCCAGTTAATTTAAACTCTTAGTGGACTGTAAAATATCTTGGTACATGGCCAGGTTACTTATTTACTTGCGCTCCACCGAGCAGAGTCAGACAAGTTTTACAAAGAAAATAAAGTGAAACTTTTAGATTCTTGTTTTAAAGGAGTGATATTTTGGTGTGATGACCGCTAAGATACTTTCCTTTTCCCTCTCTCTCTCTCTCTCTCTCTCTCTCTCTCTCCCCCCTCAGGTTTTTGGCTAAGTGTCCTCCTTGGTGACCTGAAGTTTGGACAGGTGTCTCCTAGGCGACCAGTGGGCATGGCCAGAAAAAATGCTTTAGGATTCTTCACACCAAGATGACATGATGCAAGAGGTCTGGGGTTCAAATCCCGGACGAGCCCCCAATTTTTCATGATTGGCTCCGAGTGCTTGACAAATAACACGCATTTTGGGAATGTTTCCATTTATTCACAGAAGAGCACTGAAGTATTACAAATATGAGCAACTGTAATCGGAAGGACACCTGCCTAGGTCTGTGATGATCGGTGAAGAGAGGAGCAGAGGGCTGGTGGCAGTCTTTTATACTTGTTCTGGCCATGCTCACTGGTTGTCTAGGAGACGCCTGTCCAAACTTCAGGTCACCAAGGTGACACTTAACCAAATACCTGAGGAGAGAGAGAGGGGAAAGGAAACTATCCTAGCAGCTGTCACAATGAAATTTTTTTATTTTAAAACATTTCCTTGTTGTCTACATAAACTGTAAATGCTATGTTTGGGTCTGAAGTCTGCATTAATTCAACTCTACAGGTCCAACCTCAAGTCCATTTCTGAGTAATGAAATGAGATGGATGGTTTTGAGCGCTGGCCCTTTAAATACAATGAGCCACTTCACACCCCGCCCCCTCCAGTATGTTGACTATACTGTTCAGTCGTCTTTGTAGTTTTCAGGATACAGTATGCTGGTCTAGTGATAATGAAAAATTATTTTATAATTTATAATCATGGTGTGGAGAATGATTAGGTGTAAATATGCTTTAGATGTGCTTAAAATCGAACTGGAAATTAGCAAATGAACTAGCGTAGTATTTGACACTGCCAGTAAAAATACATGTAAATCTCTACAAAATCACTGAAACCATAATCAGACCGGCCACTTGAGGTGTTAAAGGTCTTGACATGTCTTTCCTGGAAGAGTGTGTAGAAATATTAGGTGTAAATATGTTTTAGATGTGATTAAAACTGAACTGGTAATCAGCTGTGTGGACTACAAGTGCCGCTGCTGATATCATACTCAGAGAGATGTTCATAGGAAGTCTTGACCTTTTTTGTGTAAATGTAGCAAAGGATTTGACCCCTTGATTTCCGTCAAAATGAATATAAAGATAGCTCTGCAGCACCTAGAGGGTTCAAACTCAAACTTTATGGACTATTAGTTTCACAAAAGCGCAAATAAATGTATCAAAGGTTTAAAAAAAATGTTGATTTAGCATAATATCAACCCTTTAAAGTCTTTTTTTTTTTTTAATAGATCTGTCTTAGTTCCACACATGTGAGGAGGCTCATGGTTCAAACATTTTCACTTCACTTTTGGTGACAGTTTTTAATCAGTAGCTCATTGGGGGGAAATTTATTCTCTGATGACTCCTGGAGAATTAAATATTGTCTGTTCATTTTGAAAAATGTAGATCTATAATTGCAAAGGTTCTCAGCCAGAAAATATTAAAAATGTGTTAAATCACAGTAGATTTGGCACTTTTGTGCTTTTTTTTTTTTCCTGAGGGAATGGAATAAAGCTAGAAACACAGAAGAAACCACATTATTAACTTTTAAACCCAGGATTTAGGCAATTACAACTGTTTTCTTTTCAACACCATCAGGTTATACAATGAATGAATAAATAAATGAAATAAATGAATTCAATACATATAATTTTATCTCCTCCTGTATTGTGTTTACTTTTACTATCTATTGTGGGCAGTACATAATCCTGTAATCCCCTATGTCATGTATTGATATGTTTCTTGGAGGTGTACTGTACGTAATTTCGTTGCTCTGAAATAGTGTAATGACAAGAAAGCCAATTTTGATAAAAAAAAAAAAAAAAATACAACTAGCCTGTCCATCCATCTAATTTTGTCAGTGTATTCAGTACTGAGAAAACAGTCTGGAACTGGGCCAATTGCTGTGAATTATGCACAATCTATTTCATACCAGACCAATCACAAATCTGGAGGGGCGGATGTTTTGCAATGCGTCATCGACACTGATTTTTTTTTTTGTCGCAAGTCAAAGTCAGTTCCAAGTCCACAAATCTCTTTACAGCTGTTGTTGTTTGTTTGATTCAAAAATAAGGATTTACAGATGACAGCCTGCGTTCGTAAGTTTCTCTAACAAACCCGTCACATCTGTCTTACCTGTGATTGGTTTACCCGCCTTCATTCAAACGATTCCAGACAGATAAATGACAAATGGTAAGTATGAACTTTGTAAACAAACACATATTTACCTTTACTATATTAAAAATAACAAATCTTTAAAATTAGATTTTGCGCAAAATCTAAGCTGAAAAGTGCTATCTTCCATTGATAAGAAAAATAAATTGATCATCAATGAATAAATGAACCTTCAATCAACAAAAAAATTACTGAATTACTCAAATAAACTAATTTTCAATATCATAAAATATAAATGTTCTTCAAATGTTACCAAAACTTAAATAAGATGATTGACAATAAAACTATATCAATATATTTTTGTGTTTTATATTTCAGCATTAATTCTCATTATTTGTTTAATATTCAGAACATGATGATTTATTTCCCGTGTGTTTACATGTAACCCAGGTCACGGGGGACTATTGTCGGTCAGACTGACTTATGACTTATACAAAAAACTTTGGCAAAAAAATTCCTCCCAGAGCGTTGGAAATAAACCAACAATATGCGGCCTCGTCTTGAAAGATGTGCTATTATCTGGATTGACATTCTGATGCACTGATTTTGTTAAAGTTGCAAAAAAACGGCCAAATTTGTCTATTTCAAATGAATTGGGCCATTTTCAACTGGCTACCTTTCCCACATGATTGATCCTAAAATTATGCTGAAATATGACAAATGTGTGACCCAACCAAAAGATTATATATATAACATGTTGTAACAATAACTTGTACGGTTCCCACACAAGAACACCATACCAAACCCCATTCACATACAATGGGAACAGAATGCTGACAGCTGATTGGCTGAAATCATCACTCTAACTTAGAGAGGGTTGGTTTTATGTTAGAAAATCTACAAACACCTCTTTGTAACATGCACATTTTTGGGGTTTCAGCAACAATTTATGCATCAAAATGTTGTAAAAACTCTTTTCTTTCAAAAACTATTCACATTTTAATGTTAAAATGTAAATATTAAAACCTTTCATTTTTGATCTATAGTCCTTTAAGTGCACTCAGTACCAATTTTTCTCTCATTCACTCCAGTGTTACTCAGATCCATATCCAGACTTTATCACCAGCTCATCTTTGGTACTTTTTCTTGCTTTTATCACACCTGGCAACAAGTCCCCCAATATGACAAGAAGGAAACACATGGGTTACATTTCCTTCAGGAAATGTAGGAAAATCTAGTTTATATATTTTCACAAAATTTCAAAAATTCCCAGTACCCCCGGGCTTCTTCAAGTATCCCCATTTGAGAAACACTGGGTTAAACTAAACTGCAGTTTGTTTCTTCTCCATAGGGAACCTTTTGGACCAATCCTAAAAACAAACAGTAGTAGTAATGTGACCTGTATTACTTTAGTGCCATTCAATAACCTCCGTTTACAGAACATTCTATGACAGCATTCATTACGTGACTGGGTTAGGAATAAGTATCTGAACCATGATAACAACCCCGGTCATTCTGTGCAATAATACAACATGTATTCTGTTCAAATGCCACTGCTTTAATCCAGGACGTTTCCATTTAGCATTTTCTCAAAGGAGTGAACAAGTGTTTGAAGTGTGCGTCACGCACACGGATGCGAACCCCTGAGAGTACCGAGACAGTAAGTGTGATTTTTTGAGTCATCAACCCCCCATGTGTAAACTAGAGGAGCTTAGGATAAAGGTTATCTGGCTTGTTATACAGAGAGTGTATCAGGGCAGCTGCCGACTGAGGTGCTGAGCTGTGGCTGGTTCTGCTGCCGCTGTGTGATGGCTTCACTCAGCAGGGAAATGAGTAATGGTAAACAAGAGTGACAGTCGGGTCAGAGCTCTGGGGAAGCGGTGCCAGAACACAGCCATAGTAAAATGTCAGCGCATCAGTCACTTCATCAGGAGGATCATTAACATATCTCATTTCTGAACTGAAATGAGATGTTTAAGGGGAATGTGGGGGCGCTTTCAGTTTGATATTTGACTTTGATCTTTGGGGATTTCAAGCATAATCCTACCAAGCAAGAATATTCAGGTGTTGAAATCAGGATGCAGTCAACGGCAAAAACATTCACTCAAGCTCTCTAACTGCCAGCTCGACCATATGTTTTATCACATTTTTAGTCTCTTAATTTAAATAAATGGAGTACCTAACTTATATGAACCTAATAGAACCAAGAAAGATGAAAATTACTAAAGACATTTAGACTTTTTTGGGTGAAAATATGAAAGATATGAATACTTTTTTTTTGCAAATCATACCAAATATTAGACTAACCTAGACTTTACTCCAGTTCCTGTAGTAAATGTAACCTGTGTGCTTTCCTCTTTCCAGATTGGTGGACTTGTTGCTAAGTAAAATGTAAAAGCAAAAAATAGTACTAAAGATGGACTGGTTGTAAAGTCTGGGTCTGAATAACATTAAAGTGAGTGAGAGAAAAATCATCACTCGGTGTGCTTCACATTTTAATCTGAAAACATTTTGTTTTTGATCTACAGACCTTTAAGTCAACAGAGGGACAATTTTTCTCTCATTCACTCCAATGTTAAATTCTATCACTAACTTGTCTGACTAACTCCATGTTCCCACAATCCCTGCTTATTCAGTTCTGACTTTTTTTCCCACATTTTTTACATTGATACATTCAGAAGACTCTCCACAAGCTTCACCTTTAAGAATTTTGGAGATAAGATGTACAGTTATGGATTGACATCAGTTTGATTGACAGGTGGTTTCTTAGTGAATTTAATACAGACACCCATGTTTCCTCCATAAGAAGCCGAATTACAATGTCTACATGTTTAGAACTCTCAAATTTCTGGGATTTAAGCAAGAAACTATATTTTAAATTATATATCAAATGGTTGGAAAAAGTATTTTCCTTTCAAAGATTATTCATAATTTTATCTTAAAACATTTTATTTTCCATCTACAGGACTTTAAGTACACATATCAGTAATGCGAATGAGATGAAGTCATACAGTAATAATGTAAAGCCGTTTAAACAAATAAAACTACGAATAAACATATCATCACTGACACCAACAAACTCAAGTTCACTAGTGCTACAGTTATGATCCCCTTCTACAAACACGACATGCATTTTATCAACTCTACTGATATAGAACCCGTGGATTCAACAGCTCAACACGCCTGTTAATATTCTCCCTGGTACTAAATATTTTCTACATTTTTTAAATCCACTCTGATCTGTAAGTTGTTGCTAATAAGCTGACACATAATGTAGAAATTATTTCTAGTTTAGTTCCAAATGCCCAAATTAAAATTTTAACGATATTATGCCTGATACCAAAGGTTTGTGTAACATTGTGTAATGTGTGTACATGTATAAATGATAAGCTGAGGCATGATATTGTTATAATTGCATGTATTTTTCTTAAGAATTTTTTTTTTCAGGTTATTTAGATTTTTGTTGTTTGGATTTCATTTCAATTAAACAAACAAAAATTTTGGACTTGTCTTATTTATAGGTCATTATGTTATTATTTTGAAGAACACAATACGATGAATGTGGCCTCTAAACTAAAATGAGTTTAATATGCTTGTGGGTTGCTGTGGTGTAGCTGGTAGAGCAGGTTGTCCAATGATTGAAGGGTTGACAGTTCGAATCCCGCCTCCAACTGTCCATGTGTCGAAGTGTCTTTGGGCAAGACATCTAACCCTAAATTGCTCTCAGTGAAGACTGGTAGTACCTTGTATGAGTGTGTGTGCATGAATGGGTGAATGTGAGGCTTGTATCACTGCATGAAATGTGGGATTTACCAAAGTTACCCGTGATGAGTAAATGTTTGGTAAATGTGATGTATAACATT